>JACGDI010005609.1:89444-103976 GCA_014898725.1 Jacaranda copaia
AAAGAAGAATCTTTTTTCTTTGTTTGTGGCTATTTTATGGGTTTGAGAGAAAAAAGGAAGAGTGAAGGAAAAAATGAGAAGTGGGACGGAATGGGGGGACCGACAGTTTTTTCTGCCACTTTTTAAATTTTTTTTCTTTTTTTTTTTCTGTTTCAGGGGCCAAAACGTTTTGGCCCCCTTTTTAAGTTCACTGCACAGTTGGTAAAAAAATAGAAGACTGCTACAATGGGCATTCGAACCCCAAACACCCTCGCATCTGTTGGTCTTAATTTTCTGTCCAACACCAACTTTGCCAGGAACATTTCATATATAAGTGGGGTCAAAATATTTATATATTCATTATCTTAATATAAAAAATATATATATAAAAAATAACAAGTGGGGTCAATTGTCCCCACATGCTCATGTGTAAATCCGCCACTGTTTCCGAATCAAGTTTTCCAGCTACGTTTGGTGTGCTTGTGGGGCCAAAAAAGGAAAAAAGAAAGGAAAACAATAAGAATAATTTAAAATTATTAATTTTTTTTGAATCAAGCTAGAAGAAAATTACACCCTCTTTTATATTTTAAATGCACGCGATATTTTTCCTTCATTAATTGTTTCTTTAGTTGAAATGATTTTTTACCATCCCTGTACATATTTATAAATCGTTTCTTACTCTATTAATTCACACAGTACAGACTCATTAATTCCCTAAGCTAATTAGCCTGAGCAATAATGTGGTTAGAAACACAAATTCAAACTTTGCTAGGTTGGTTGCACCTAATTACCTAGAACTGAACAGAAAGTAGGCTAAATGATATATCAAGGGAAAAAAAAAAGAAAAGAAAAGAAAACGAAAATTCTCAATTGGGCTCAAGTCAGAGAGTTGGTGAAAGAAAAAAAAACAAACAAAAAAACTTAATCTATAATTCACTGCAGAAAAATAAGACATCACATATGAGCAATTCATAGATGATGATAAAAATTTATGATCTTAACTACAAATTTATCTAGTCAAATTCGAAATAAATACTTTCGTAGTTAATTTTATATATTATGACCTATCTATAAGTATTGATTATTTTTATATATTCTAAAAACAATGTGCAACTAATGTATTACATTTACAACGAGCATGTCTACAAATTAATAGTTAATAATTTTTATTACTTTTTATTTTAAAAAAATATATTTGCTACTTAAAATTTGTATCTATAGCTAACAAAATCATTTTTTCGAGCAAATTTTCTGCAGTGGACATTTATTCTCTTGATAGTGGTTCAATTATATTGTAAAATTTTGAGACAAATTGATTTCATCTTAATAAAATAAAAACACTCAAAAAATCAAGGAAAATACTGTAACATGGAAAAAGTAATACAATATGGATTGTAACGATTGAAAAAATAAAGGAATACTAAAAGGCAATTGAAAAATATTCAATTATAGTTTATAACATTCACTTTGTTTAGCTTTATAAATAAAATATTTGTTGAATTAAAATAAATATATAATAGTATTTGGATTCAGCAGTATTGTTTAAAAAAAATATTCTCCTTAATTTTGAAAATATTTCATTTACTAACTTCATACAAATAAACAAAATTTCGACCGTTCTTTACCAAAATCAATATGTGTAATAAAATGTGCTTGGCAGGATATATATATCCCAATAGAACTGATGCACAAAGTGCCAACATCTTTGCTCTTTAGCTTGAAAGGAATACAAAAGTCAAGACTGGAAGAAGCTTCTCAGACTGATGGTTCCTTCTGCACTTCTCCATCCTCAACTGCCTGTAAATTTGCATTCATGAAGACTAAATATGAGAATTGCTTCAAATTCATAAAAAATACTTTAGAAAATTTAATGGAGGAGGAGGTACCATATAATTAACTTTCAGTACAAAGAAAATTTTTGAACATCTCCACGTATCCACACCTTTCTAATTTATTGCCACTAGTAAAACTCTAGCTAGCGATGCATATAACTAGAACCATGAAAGTAACAGTATATAGGATGGACTTTGTTGATCGTAGGATATACCAACATGCAGTAGTGAAATACAATAAATAAATATTACAAGTCATATTATCAAGAATTGGAGTAAATAATCACAATTAAGGTAACACGTGAGTTTTTATCAATTTAAAATTCAAATAAAGCATGCATGATTAGAATTAGATATATAGCATGTGTAATCAGAATTAAACATACAGTATAATCAAGGCAAGAGAGAATTGATGTATATATATTTAATTAGATATGAGTCCAGGAAAAGTCAAAAATTGTATATATATATATATATATATATCAACCGAGCTATAAAAAGTAGTAAAGCATGCTGTCAATATAATTTAAACAAAATACATAATTTAATAGAAACTTAGCTTGAGGATCATGTATCGTAACAGAATCAATCAGACGACCAAATCACAGAATTCTGTTTGCCTTGAAAAAATGAGGGCCCCGACTTACTAGTGCAATGGGTACAGCGCTGCTCCTCATAGGATGAGATAGTTTAGAACGATTAGATGCACTTCGTCTCATTCATCTCGAATAGTACTCAATCGCTGGATTAGAATAAGATAGCCATATATTAGAAATTCGGGAAAGGGATATATAGGACTGGATAATTATATCTATGGGGAGAATATCAAAATAAAAGGAGGGAAGGAATTTGAGAGAGTAAGAATGAACGTGGGTAAAAATGTTTTAGTGTGAATGTAGTGTGTTCTCAAGACTGCCAGAGGCAGCCTATTTATAGATGGGATTAGGGATAGAGTCTACCAGTTAATGGCCTCTAACACGTTATCCCATTAAAATGCATTCCGCCACATCACCCACACATGTCACACGTCTACCAGCTTCATGCCATGTGTCCTATGTCGCCTCTGCCAAATCCCAACTTAATCTCTAATGATTTGACCTCATTCAATTAGATTAGGCTATTACAATGGGTCTTAACTTAGTCAACCCATATTCAATTGCCTTCTTATCTGATCTTAGTTAGCCCTTATCCTATCCGACTAAGCTATGGTTAAGCAAAGTTTGAAATTTTAAATAAATTTTGTCCAAAAAAATAAGACTAAGACTGAGACATTCGCCCTAACGCCCGCGCCCATGCCAACGACCCTGGTTCGGAGCTGGGACGGGTGGTAGCGCGTGTGTGGTCCACTTATAGGAATCCTTTAAAGAATACTTTAACAAGCATTCTTACTTGAGTCCAATATAAACTAATCGACACTAGTTTACAAAACTAATGTGGGACAAGTGAAGGATTGAATAACCCTTTTAGTTTCTTTTTGAACTTATCAACATTCCCATCAGATTTTAGTTTCTTTTTGAAAATCTACTTGCTTTCTATAGTAGTACACCCTAGAGGGAGATAACCTAATTCCCATGTCCCATTTGAGACAATAGAATCCATCTTACTCTTGATGGCTTCCTTCCAATGCTTAACTTCAGGAGAAGCCATAGCATTCTTGAAGGTAACAGGATCACCCTCAACATTATAAGTAATAAAGTCACTTCCAATGTCTTTAGTGATTCTAGTTATTTTACTCCATCTAGGTTTATCCAATTCTTCTGGAACAGTGTCAGTACTACTAGGACCACCCCCCCACATTTTGTCATCTTTTCCACATGATCAGGAATTGATGTAGATTCAATGGTTGAATCTAAAGAAACATTTTGAGGTATCCAAGTCTTCATGGGAAACTTGTTTTCAAAGAACGTAGCATTGAAAAATTCAATTACATTATTCAAATCTATGCCCGAAATTTTTGAATTAATAACTAAAAATCTCGTGGCCTAAGATGTTTCCACATGGCCAAGAAAGATCACATCAATAGTCTTAGGACCTAGCTTCTTACTCTTGTGTTCAGGGACTAATACTTTTGCAAATCAGCCCCACACTTGAAAGTACTTTAGACTAGCTTTCCTGCCTTTTTAAAATTCAAATGGAGTGTTTTCTTTATGTTTCAAGGGAACAATATTTAGAATATGGCAAGCCGTATTCAGAGCTTCCCCTCATGTACATGGGAAATTTAGAATTCAAAAGCAAACTGTTAATTATGTTTATAAATGTGTTATTCTTTCGCTTAGCTATCCTATTCAAAGCGGGAGAGTAAGGGGTATTTTTTTCATGAACTATGCCAAAATTCTGGTAGTATTCATCAAATGGATTGGACCTATATTCTTTACCCCTATTTGACCTTAACCATTTAAGTTTTCTACTAGTTTTTGTTTTGGTTTCATTTTTAAATGTAATGAACTTCTCTAATGCTTCATCTTTATGTTTTAGTAAATAAACATAACAATATCTACTGTTATCATCTATAATGGTGATAAGGTTTCTTTTATTATCTTTTGTTAAGGCCCTATTGAACTCATAAATATCTGTGTGCACCAAGTTAAGAATTTTAGTTTACCTTTCAACTGAGTGGTAAGGCTTTCTCACTTGCTTAACTTCAGCACAGATTTGAGATTTATGACCTCATTCAATTTCGTGTTTAGGAATTAAATTGAAGTTCATCATTCTTTTGACAGAATTAAAATTTAAATGTCCTAAACGACTATGCCAAATAGATGAATTCTCAATGACGGTTATGATAGAAGAATTAGAAAAATCAACTTTATTTGAACCAATAATGTTCTCTACTCGTAGTTTAAACTAACCATTGGAAACATAGCTTTTACAAATAAAAGTTCCATAATATAAAATTACAACTTTATTTGACTTGAAAGAAATTTCATAACCTTCCCTAACTATTACAAAACCACTTATTATATTTCTTTGAACTGTTAGGACATGATGCACCTTTTGCAGAGATAGTATGCACCTTAAAGGAAATTTTAGGTCCACGAGTCCTATCCCAAACACTTTAGCTACGCTTGAGTTCCCTATTGTCATAGTCCTTCCGCTAACAAGTTGGTAAGACACAAACAGTAATTCATCAGCACAAACGTACACAATAGCACTAGTGTCTATCAACTAATCATATGATTCATAGATAGAGAATAATTTGGGTTTGACAGAAATATACTCGTCAATAGATGCATAAGGAACTCCATCTTCGCTGGTGTTTCCAACAACCATGTTAACAATTAGTCTAGTAGACTGGGCTTTCACTTTGGCTTTCTTGGAGTGATACTTCTTAGTCCAATGCCTTTTTTGTTCACAATTCTAGCAATACCTATTTGCCTTCGGTTTCTTATTAATTTTAGCTTTTCCTTCATCGATGATTTTAAAGTTCGAGTTTAAGTTAACTTTCTTCTTTCCCACTATCATATTTACCTTAAGATTATATTTAACAGGAACATTATGAGAATGATTTCTATGTTCATCTTCTATGCTAATGGCAATCATCGGATCATGTAGAGTCAATTTTTCTTTTTGATGCTTCAGAGTCATGACAAAGGTTTCCCATGATATTGGGAATTTATCAACGATAGACATGACCATGAATGTTTTAGGAAGTTTCATCTTAGTATCAGCTAGAGAATGCTCTAGATTGATCAATTTATGTGTCTGTTCAGATACAGACCTACTCTCAACCATCTAATACTTCAGGAATTTGGAAAATGAATACTCTACAAGCCCTTGCTCTTCAGTGTTATATTTCCTATCCAATTCATCCCAAAACGATTTAGCTGAATAAGAATCAGAATAGTATACATCGAAGAATGTATTTGATAAGACTAACAGAATCACTCATCGAATAATCCGATCTTTTATTTTCCAATCAGCTATTTCTTTAATCTTGGGATCGGTTTCAATTGGTTCTGGAATGGTCAACTAAATCAACAGAAAAAGACCTTTCATAGTCAGCCAAAATTTCATGTGTTGTTGCTAACGCTTAAAGAACTGGCTTGAGAACTTTTTCGATCGTCTGAAAAGGTTAACTTTTGTTGCAACAACATTACTAATAGCACTAGTATTTGCAACCATGATTGATTTCAAGAAAATAATCCTCAAGCAGAATTTCTTGGCAGAAATTTTAGGTAAGATTCCTAGACAAGATATCTAATCAGAATTTTCAGTAGATAAATAACACACAAAATTATTCATTTCTTCAAGGTTGTTGATCGCAGGATATACCAACAAGCATTAGTGCAACACAATAAATAAATATTGCAAGTCAGATCATCAGGAATTGAAATGGATAATCACAATTAAGGCTATACATGCATTTTTATCAATTTAAAATCCAAATAAAGCATGTATGATTAGAATTATACACATAGTATGTATAATCAGAATTAAACATGCAACATATTCAAGGCAACACAAGATAAAATTGATGCATATATGTTTAATCAGATACAAGTTCAGAAAAATCCAAAAATTATATATATCAATCGAAGCATAACAAGCAGTAAAGCATGCTGTCAGTATAATTTAAACAAGATACATAATTTAATAAAAAACTAAGCTTAAGGATCATGTATCGTAATAGAATCAATCAGATGACCAAATCATAGAATTCTATTTGCCTTGAAGAAATGAGAGCCTCGACTCACCGGTGCAACGGGTACAATGCTACTTCCCCTAGGATGAGTGGTTTAGAATGATTAGGTGCACTTCATCTCATTCACCTCAAACAGTACTTAGTTGCTGGATTAGAATAAGATAACCGTATATCAAAAATTCAAAAAAGGGATATATAGGACTAGATAATTATATATGCGGAGAGAATATCACAATAATAGAAAGGAAGGAATGTGAGAGAGTAAGAACAAATGTGGGCAGAAATACTTTAGCATGAATGTAGTATGTTCTTAAGAATGCCAGAGGTAGCCTATTTATAGATGGGATTAGGGGCAGAGTCTGCTAGTTAATGGCCTCCAACATGTTACCCCATTCAATGGCATTCCACCATGTTACCTATACACATCACATGTCCACCAACATCATACCATGTGTCCCTCGTCTCCTCTGCCAAATCCTAGCTTAATCTCTAATGGTTTAACCTCATTCGATTAGATTAGGCTAATCCAACGGGTTTTAACTTAGTTAGCCCTTATTCAATTACTTTTTTATATGATCTTAGTTAGCCCTTATCCTATCTGATCAAGCCACGATTAAGTAATGTTTGAAATTTCAAATAAATTTTATCCAAAAAGATAAGAAAGAGACTAAGACATTCGCCTAACGCCTGTGCCCGCAACTCGAATTTGGAGCTGGGTTGGGTAACGGCAAGGCATGCATGTGGTCCACTTATATGAATCTCTTAAAGAATACTATATTAAATATTCTTACTTGAGCTCATACTAGTTTACAAAAACCAATGTGGGACAAGTGAAGGGTTGAATAACCCTTCAACTTTTTCACCTAGTTTTATAATTCACAAGTAAGTCTCCTATTTCTTAATTTTTTAATGTGGGACAATACAATACTTAACTATTTCATTCTTCCTCCATTTAACCATTTAATTATCTTTGGATTTCAATTATAATTGACGTCCATCCAAATAATAATTAAACATGTAATATGGCTATGATTATGCCAATTACAATAGACATAACATCACTTGACAAGAATTTGATCAGCATCTGATGCAAGATTTTTTTAATAATAAATTTTGGATAAAAAAAAGAGTTTTCAGTAGGCAAGAATTGAAATTTTGGGGGAAAATGCAAATGACCTCCATTTTTAGTAGACAAGAATTAAAATTTTGGGGGAAAATGCAAATGACCTCCTTTTGAAATTTGAAATAGAGTATCTCTGATGATGTTAATCAATGTAAATAAAGTAAGAAGACCATTTTACCCCTGGATTTCACTAAAATACCCATATATGACAGGATCCACATCTTTTATCTAGGTCAAGTCGTGACCTAAAAGAGCTCGACCCAATTCGGGCTATGACTCGGATCGTTGACCATTAATTTTACAAGATTTGAGCAAGATCTTCAACTCAAGGAGATCCTATATCATGGGATCAAGGTCTTACAATATTTGAGCAAGATCTTTAACTTAAGGAGATCCTAGGTCATGGGATTAAAATCTTACAAGATTTTGGTAAGATCTTTAACTCCAAGAAATCGTGCAAAATCTGAGTAAAATCTTTATCTCAAGGAGATCCCATGTTATAGGTTTGAGGTTTTACAAGTTTTGAGCAAGATTCTTAAGGAGATCTAAAGTCATGGGATCGAGGTCCTATACGATCTAAGTAAGATCCTTAACTTAAGGAAACCCCAAATCATGGGATCGAGGTCTTATAGGATTTGGGAAAGCTCTTTAACTCCAAGAAATTTTATAAGATTTGAGCAAGATCTTTATCTCAAGGAGATCCGAAGTCATGGGATTGAGGTCTTACAATATCTAAGTAAGATCCTTAATTTAAGGAGATCCCAAGTCATGGATCGAGATCTTATAAGGTGTAGGCAAGGTCTTGAACTCCAAGAAATCTTGCAAGATCTGAGCAAGATCTTTAACTTAAGGAGATCCCAGATCATCGGGTCGAGATCTTACAAGATCTAAGCAAGATCTTTAATTCAAAGAGATCCCAGGTCATGGATCGAGGTCTTACAAGGTTTGAACAAGATCTTTAACTCGAGGAGATCCTGGCTCATGAGATTGAGATCTTACAAGATCAGGGTAAGATCTTTAACTCCAAGAAATCTTACAAGATTTAAGTAAAATCTTTATCTCAAGGAGATCCCAGGTTATGGGTTTGAGGGCTTACAAGATCTGAGCAAGATCCCAAGTTATAGGGTCGAGATCTTATGAGATCTGAGATGGATCCCTAACTCAAGAAGATCCCAGGTCATGGGATTAAGGCCTTACAAGATTTGAGCAAGATCCTTAACTTAAGAAAATCCTAGGGCATGGAATCGAGGTCTTATAAGATCTGAGTAAGATCTTTAACTTGACTTTGAGTAGGATCTCATTTACAAAGGCATTATAAGTACATCAATGGCCCTAAGAGATCAAATGAATTGTGAAAGAGCCCAAATGCTTCATTAAATCAAATATGTTCAAATTAATTGCAAAAGAACTCAAATATTTCATTGAATCAAATTTTGATTACACGAGCTCTTCGGTTTGTGTTCACAATACATGAGTGGAACTTCAAAAGGATCCTGAACCTATATTAAAAATATTGACATGAGGGTCTAAGCAAAGATGAAAAAAAAAGTAAAAGAAAATTATAAGTCTGGGGGCTCAAATTTCATGATGCTGAACCCCTGGCTCTAATAGTTGTCTCAACCTCAATAGCCTTTTTGGGGTCATCAGTTACTATTGCAGAGCCTAGGAGGGGATCTCACCTTCTCGAGGTGATATTTGAGGGGCCCTGATCTCCTTCCCAAGAGCGAGGAAAGCAACCTTATCCTTGAGGTCTTTTTCCTCAATAAGGCCACTTGTGGGATAGTCCTTTAGATTTGCATCCTTTATGGGATCCAGCTGCTCCTAATTGAACCCCACAACGATCCTATCTAGTTTCTTCAATTGGGCTTGGCACTTCATAAAACCCATGAAGGCATATTTTGCTGTTTTCTCCTTGACTGGAGATTCAAAAGTGCTAGATCACTTGAGGGCTCAGGCTTCATCTATCTTTGTGTTTTGGATCAGCTTCTAGAACATAAAAGAACTCTAAAAAACTTCTCAACTCCAACTGACTAAGGTTGGGAATTTTTTCAGAAGAGAAACTCAATTTCAAGCTCATTTTAACTAAAAGAACAAACATAAGAGATGGAGATCTTAGAAGAGGAATATGAAGTTTGAGATTGAGATTTGGTAGGGGCGTGCTGAAGCAATGAGAGGAAAAGAAATGAAATAAAGTTGTGGGGTTGTACTAGGGTGTTTATAGATAGATGGATGTGATGGTTCTTCTCCCGAGGAAGCATCACGACCAAGATTAAAAATGGTTGATCAAACGGCTAAGGATGTCTAGAGCCTACTTTATGTAGTGTATATGTTTATTCCCCCAACATGAGAAAAGAACCAATATATTTGGAAAGTGGG
Source organism: Jacaranda copaia (assembly GCA_014898725.1). NCBI lineage: Eukaryota > Viridiplantae > Streptophyta > Magnoliopsida > Lamiales > Bignoniaceae > Jacaranda > Jacaranda copaia. Next base: position 99,397 of record JACGDI010005609.1, read on the forward strand.
GGAGTTAACGATAATGATAATTAATGAAGATAGAGTAAAAATACCATTTTTTCCTTGATTTTTAGCCAAAATACCCACACAGGATAGGATTTGCGTCTTTTTACCTGGGTTGGGTCATGTCCCAAAAGACATCGACCTAATTTGGGCTATGACTTGAATTGCTGACAGTTGATTAATTGTAGATCTAATGCATAGTAATTAGTCATCTTGATCCATGCAAATAAAGACAACTCAATACCTATAAATTAGGGAAATCACACAATACTAGGTTATGTTATCTTTACCTATCCTCACTTGAGTTCTTATCTTTACTTTTGAGCTCTCAATTGGTCTCCTCAACAACACACTAACTTAGAAATTGAAAGGCATAAGCTGAGGGCAATCTCAGCTATCCTAACATATGCTTTTATGGTTAGGTCGAAAATCTAAATCACTTGTGTGGAGTGTCATTTGGGTTGATGTTGAGATCAAAAGTAGGGTCTACTTGGGAAATTAAGTATGAGGTTTAAACCCAAGATCTCGAGCCGTATCAAGCTTATGTTTCTTTAAAATTGCTGCAAAACCACTTTATAAGAAACATGTGCAATAAATGCAACTGGAAATGCAATTTGTGTATAAATTGTCCAAAATGCGCTTTAGGGCTTTAGATGCCGTTTTTAAATCAATAGGGGGTTTTGTGGCATTTTTCATAATCTACACTTTTTTGTTAAAAATTAATTTTTTAAATTAAAATTATGGTGTTCTTTTTACTATCCAAAAAGCAAATGGCACCTAAAGCGGTGAAGCCAGTGGATAAGAAAAACATCATCGAGAGGTCTTTAATTGTCATTAAAACTCCAATGGTGGAGGAGTGACAGGGAGATTCACTAATGATAGAACTATTGTGGATTTTATTATCTTAAGATCTTCTTCTTCTTCTTCTTCATTCCTTTTCTATTCTTAACAAAATAATGGGTTTTGTTTGAATTTTCCTTAATTTTGAATAAAAAGAATAGAATAAAATTAGGTAGAAATTCGTTTAAGGAAGTTGTTGATTCTTGAGTGTATTCATCATTTTTTTTTCTTGGTTTTGGCAAAGTATGAAGAAATGGAGAGAAAAATGATGAAAGTCACAGTGATTTTCATGGTGGTGGTTTGGTTTTATTGTTGCTGTTGTTGCCTGGGAGGAACGGAGAAGATGATGTAACTGAAACAATTAACCAACTTTGTGATGGGTTGAGCCAATCTTCTATATAAATAAAAAGGGCCACACATTTTTTTTTCTTTTTTCTTTTTTCTATTACACTTAACCAAAATACTGAGAGAGTATAACCTAATTTGTACCATGAGCACCAAGAGGACTTATGAGGTGCTTCAATCAAGGAAGATTTCTTCACAATAAAATGTAGAAAATAGTGAAAAAAAAAATGATGTCTTCAGCTTAATTGGTTTGCCTTGAGTAAAAGTTTTTCTTTATCTTGAGAGTAAAAGAGAGGGGTTTTGGGATTATTTTGTTGTTTTCCCCTCCTCCTTTCTCAATATAATAAATGTATGAAGAATCTAATGGAGGGAGAATTGCACAACAATGCCCAAAATCTTCTACACGATTCAGAAGGGCATTTTTGTCAATATTTTTTTTCCTAATCAAAAAGTGCATTTGGAGTGAATGAGACAATTTTAAGAGAAACACGATATACTAATAAAGACTCTATTTTTATCACTAAGGATTTTATAGAAATTTTAAATTTCACATGGGGAAATATGCATTTAGGTCCAAAATTTTGTGATTTTGATGGCACATTCATGGATTTTAGGCTTCTAAGATTGCGTGGATACAATGTCAATCCAAGGGGAAATAGTGGCATAGCGTCTTAGGCCATATCTAACCCATGTCTATTTTGTGCTATTTTGAAAAATTACACTCTAACTAACATTTGAGATGTGTAAAGAATTTCAAAAATTATATTAATTTATGTATTAATTTATAAGTAAATTTTAAATTTTTTTATTTATATATGAAATTATATATTTCATATACTTTTATCTCATATATTTAAAAAAAATTTATTTCATATATTTCAAAAATTTAAGTGTAAAATTACGTTTTTATGACTTATTGATTATTGTGGAAATTTTTTGTAAATAAGATTCATAAACTAACTATTAGGAGCATCCACTAAGAACTAGCTGTTATTTGTATTATTCTTTTTTACTTCAAGTATGTACCTTCTGATAAGTTGATTAACAAAATAATATTTTTTAATTATTAATTTTTTCCTTTATTTTTTAAAATAATTTTTTGAAAATCAAAATTAATTAATAATTGACAAAAATATAAATATAAAAAAGTAAAAATAGAATAGTCTAAAAGATAAGCTGTGTCCCCTAATCACCACGATGAGATTAGTCCCTCTTTTAGTAGACTCAGCTATGAATATAAATGAAAAAATGAATGCTGGGCTTTTTTTGCTAACCCTATTTCTAGCAAAATGATACTTTCTCTTTCGTTGAGCCAGAGCTTGCGGTCCTCCTTTGAATGTGGATTCAATTGGATGAATTTTTCCAGTCAAAATTAAAATAATATTATATACATTAAAATAATATAAAAAGTAGAATGTTGGGGTAAAAAAGGAAAATACTATTCGAGATGCTATATTTTTTGGGTGCTATTTTTGCTGAGGTGGCCAAAAAAATAGATCTAAAATAAATCCAAGCCACGTTGGAGATGGCCTTACATATATTTAAGTTTCTTACTAAATGTATTGATGAACTTCAAGAAGAATAATAATAAACTTTCATGCTACAGTGGTCAAATGGTGGAGTCTCCATCTACAATATTTAGTCTGTGCAGCGATTCTCAAGTTCCGTTCCCCGGGGGAAATAATTCTTGAAGAAGCCAAGGACCACTTTTCCAAATTTAATTCTACAAAAAAGGCTAGATTAGGGATATTAATGGGTTGGATTCGGATCGAATCATGTTGGATTTAAGTTCAAATTCATAATTAATATATTGTATCCAAATTCAATTTAAAATTCATCGAATCAGTAGTTGGAATAATCATATTCGAATTCAAATAAAAGTTGGATATCCATTGTATATCCAAAAAAATCCACATTTGAATACTTCAAAAATCGTCATAAATTTATTATTTTTCTAAAATTTAGTAGAATTCAAATTCAAATAGTCAACCTTAAAAAAAATACACTACAAATTAATGAATAGATTCTCAAGTCTATTGATTACTTATAAACAATAATAGAATTTTATTTAATTACATCAATTCATCAGATCATTGCATTTTATGTTTCGTTGCTCATAATAGTACTTATTTAGCATTATAAATACACAGTTATACTTGATTCTTTAATCAACCAACTATAAACTCAAAGTTTTATAAAAAAAAAAAGAAAAACACATTTTGATCAAATCGAGATTTACATTGCATTCTTTTTATATTATGGTATTCGGTTCCTACTCATTATTCTTCCTGCATCATTTTCTGTTATAAAAATAGAGAAATAAGTGATGTAATTATGATGTAAAGAAGCTCGAAATTTAACAATTTATATGAAAATCACATGATTTGATATATTGTATAGAAATCCATTACTTCATCCAAATACCCATTTTGGCATTGCTATAGGATGCTGTGTATGTATATAATACTAAGTATATTCGAATTCACATTATTAATGAATCGGATCGAACCATATCTATATTCACTCAATTTATTTTGAATTATTAATTTTTTAATTGAATAATATCCTTTGAAATTTTTATCAATTAATAATTTTAAATAATTGAATCGAATTTGAATTAAAATCCGCTTCATTAACGGCCCTAGACTAAGACAAGAATCGCCAATTGTATCTGATTTATTCATTAAGAACTAAGAAGGCAAAACGGTAATGGGCTCGGGCCACCGATGGGCCATGGAATTCAATTGTACGTAGATATTCCTGAATCCTAATCCCCCGTCCATTAGTGACCTTACAGAAAAATCACAACATTTTCATGCAAGTTTATGTGATCATCTACAACTAATTAGGTGTTTGATTAAGAAAAATATTTTGTCAAATAAGAAATGAAACACCATTTGTATGAAAGATTTTCTGGTTATTTTAGGGATAAAGGCGATTTTATATTTTGCAATTTACTAACAGAACAAATTCTTTCTCTTATGAAAAAATATATATAATTATGAAGAAAAGTATTTGAAAAATATTAAAGATTTTCTTAAATTGCAAAACTGCAATGCTTATAAAAAAATCATTAAATAAACCCTCACAAATTCAAAAATATTATAAATAGGTTCACATGCATTTTATATCAACAAATTAGCCAAACAGTAATTCAGGAGTATTTTTAAATTTTCAATTATATTTTCTTAGGTCTTTAATTTTGTTAATGGAAACTAATATGGTTTTTGTGAAATATTAGACGGAGCTAAATTTCCGGAGCATTTGTAATTTCTTCATAATTGTGATTTTTTTTTTCTTTTTTCTTTTTTTTTCCTCCTTTTGTAAATGACTGAAACCTCACGCGGGCATAAGTAATTAACCCTATTTTTAAAGATGTTGGTTGGAGCGGATTGAGAGAT
>JACGDI010005609.1:108390-126170 GCA_014898725.1 Jacaranda copaia
CGTTTCTTTGATGACCCTTTTTAGGTACTTCAATTTTCGAATGTCACTTTCCAGTAATCTTTCCTTTCCCAGGAAAGATTGTCTCACTTCTGCTTGTGCCTTGCGCAGGATTCTCAGATTCTTCATCATTTCGGACTAGCCCGTTCGATTGGAAAATTGCAATTTTAGTCCATCAACTATAACCTCTTTCGATGTTAATCCATTTTGATATGGGGTTAGCACATTTGATTCAGTAGCTTGCAAATTTTCGCACATTTAGTCCAATTTTTTGCAATTTTGGTACATAAGGCCAGAAAATTTAAAACTGGGCCAAAAAATTGCCTAGGTAGCATTAATCGGGCCTATTTTTTGGAGGTTTTGTGACATTTGTCATCCAATGCCATATTAACGTCCTTGTTAACCCCCACGTCACCATAATGTTTGAAATCTAAAAAAAAAAAAATAAAGGAAAAAATGCTGAGGAAATATTTTTTTTTATAATGACAAACAAAAATTACAAAATATTAAGATAATTTCAAATAAACAAGAGCTTCGTTTGGATGTTAATTTTCAGTCTACTTTTCAACTTCTAAAATTTAAATAAACAAATATTACACATTCTTCAATTTCACTCTCAAAATACAAAGTTTATTCTCCAAAAAATTTAAACTATTCTCAACCCAGAACCATTCCCCAATGTTCCACTCATTTTCTCATCATTACAAATATATATATGCACACTACTTCTCATTCAATCTATGTATGCATATATATAAATAATTTTAAAATATCCATTTCACTCTACCAATTCAATAAAAAAATTATTAATATGATATTTTATCCCCTTCTAAAACGCAAACAAACAAACACTTTTTTCTCAATTCATTTTCTATTTATCACTCAAAATGAAAACAAACAAACCAATTCACATCCAAACAAAGCTATGGCAATTAAAAAAAAAATTGAATTTTTTAAAAATATTATATGTGAAAAATTACCAATTGTTAAAATAATTTCAAGTAATTGTAGGAATTTAAAAAAAATAAAATTATGATAATTCTAAATAATATTTAATTTTTTATTCATTTCAAATTTATGTATTATTAATAATATTTTTTATTTATCCTATATATATATAAATTTATCTAAAATATATATACATATATATAAATTATATATAATATACATTTATATAAAATAAAAATCTCTCCCAAGGCAAGCTCCCCCCGGCCCTTCCCTCGCACTCTTGGCCCCTCCAAATGCTTCCCCTATTCCTAAACTTAATAGGTTGCCATGCCTGCCATGCCATGGCAGCCTTTAATACTTGGCCGAATCTGGCTAGATTCGGCCACTGGGCCATGGTAGCTTAGTGGCGATTTTCGCCACGGTGCCAGATCCGGCCACTGTAAGCTATGGCCATGGCAGCTTAGTGGCGATTTTCGCCGCGGACACCATTTTTTTTCTCTCTGTTTTTTTTTTTGGTTTTGGTTTCGTCAGCAGCCATTTGGTTGCCGACGTCCTGTGGCTACCGGGGCCACATTGCCGGCAGCCATGGGCACAAAATGTCTGATGGGTGCCTACAGCCATGGCAACCAGCTGCCATGGCTGTATCTATATTATATACATATGTATCATATGTAAATTATATATATTATCATGCATTATATTATATATATAATAATATATTATATATTACACATATGTATTATAATATATATAATAATATAAATTTTTAATTTTATTATTTTTTTCCAATATTTTTTTTGTCTTTTATTTTAGGAGTATTTTTTTTATTTTTATTTTTTTCCTCAATATTTTTCTTTTCTTTTCTTTTCCTTTTTTTATTTTAGTATTTTGGTGACATGGCAGCTCACAAGGACGTTGATGTGGCATTGGATGACAAATGTCATAAAACCACCCAAAATTAGGTCCGATTAATGCTAACTAGGCAATTTTTTGGCCCAATTTTAAATTTTCTGGCCCAATGGACTAAAATTGCAAAAAAATGGACTAAATGTGCGAAAATTTGCAAGCTGTTGGAGCAAATGTGCTAACCCCATATTAAAATGGATTAAAATCGAAAAAGGGCATAGTTGATGGCCTAAAATTGCAATTTTCTCCCATTCGATTATGGACGATAAACTCTCCACTGCGCCCATAAACATTTGCTGCCAGTTGAGCCAAAATAGTTAATTATGGGATTTCTTTGTCAAGAACAAGAAGATATTTGACGATTTTTTTACACTGATGGAGTACAAATTGAGGATACTTACGAGGATGTTGGCTTTGATATTGTCCCTAGTAATGGGAACTTGAAGGTTCTTGCTCTCACTAAGCCTCAACAAAATATCAAGAATATCTTCCCGCTCCATCGAATCACCACTTACGAATCTCCTTTCTTCATGCTGTCGACTAATGTCTTCAAGGATATCATCGATTCTCTTGTGCATCTTATGCAATCTTCTCCTGGAAAGAGCTGACAGAAGATGGAGCAATTTCGTCGATGGGAAAATATCTTCAGAGTTGAAAACCAATGCAATCGATACAACTTCTTTGATCATCATTATCAGCGATTCTTGAATATCATTGCAAACGTGCCCTACTGTCGCTTTAGAGACAATTCTATATTGAAGGGATATAGTCTCTCAAGTGAGATTAATGAGCAGCCCTTGAGAAAACCTGACAGAATCCACCAGGCGCAGAACTTCATCTTCCATTAAGCTGTGAAACAATTGAACCTTATTCTGACTAAAAAATTCCACAATGCATAATTTGCGCATCTGTCTCCTCTGCTCCCCGTAAGGAGCGGTTGATATGTCAGCACAGTTGTACAAAGCTATTTTGGCTGCCATGAGCTCCATTAATTTTCTAAGGACAATGTATAGCTGATGTATTACACTTGCAATGAGCTTGGCTATAGACTAATAGCTAATAATTTTGGTCACTTGTTATTATGAAAAATTATATTTGCTACTTAAAATTTATAACTACAGCTAACAAAATCAGTTTTGAGCCATTTTTGCACAACGGATATATATTTAGCCTTTTGGTAGTGGTTCAATTATATTTAAAAGTTCGAGACAAACAGATTTCATCTCAATAAAATAAAAATTATACCTAAAAAAATCAAAGAAAATATTATTAACATGGAAAAAGTAATAGAATATTGATCGTAATGGTTGAGAAAAATAAAGGAATACTAAAAAACAATTGAAAATATTCAATTATAATTTATAACATTCACTTTGTTTAACTCTATAAAATAAAACAATTTATTGAATTAAAATAAACATACAATATTAGGATTCAGGAGTGTTAATTGTTTATTAATATTGATATAGGATGGTCTAACATGTCCAATCTAATAACACTTGACTTGGACATAGATATGGTGTTAGACGGCCCAATTACCTATGCTGCCCAACCTATTACGAGCCAGCCGTGTCAGTGACAGGGTGTGGACCTTAGTGGGTTTATCCACCAAAGTAGATATTGGGATTTGCCTTATCAACCAAGTAATGGTCGATTATAGCATTTTCCTTGTCGACTAGGTTATGGTCAATCACCATTGTGGATGTGCCGTTTAACATTTAGCTAGAGAGGCTCGAATACAATAGAGTCACACCTTGTCAATCAAAGTCCACTTGTAGAATTATCTGGCTTGCTCGGGAAGGTTGAGTAGGCATGACATGAGTCCTTCTGTCTCATTGAATGCTCTAATAGGCGGTATGCCCCGCATTAAGGGCGCATGCCACCATCAGTATCACATATTCTGCTATGCCTCCAGTGTACCTCTTTGTGTTGGGGAGCCGGGGATGACACCACTTGGAACGGTACAAAAAGTGGAGAAGATGTAAAGGCCCTCCAACAAGGACAAAAACCCTTCTATGCAACCATGGTATTATGGACGTATCAGTTACACAGGGAAGGCTATAAATATTCCATTGCCAACCTTTAGCAGGGTATGTACATTATTATTCAAAACTCTCACTTTATTGCTTTATTTTCTAGTTGATTTTACTGACTTGAACGTTGGAGTGCCTTAGTCAAGGGCTTCTTGACAAGCCTGGCGTTTGCTATTGATTACAGGACTTGACCCCATCACTTTATCGAGCTCTTCTATTGACTTGCCTCTTAGTCGACTAGATTGGACTTTAGCCCAATACATCTCTAAACAATTCATACCCTCATCAAATATATTCTCGTTAATTTTGAAAATATTTCATTTTACAAAAATCAAGACATGTAATAAAATGTGCTTGGTAGGATCTATGACAATAGAACTGATGCACTAAGTGCCAACATCGTTACTTCTTAGCTTAGCAGGAATAGAAAAATTAGACTAGCAAAAGCTTCTCAAATTGCAGGCTGCTAATGGCTCATTCCTCACTTCTCTATCCTCAATGTTTACCTTTGCATTTATTGAGACTAAAGACAAGAATTGATTCAAATTTATCAAAACCACTGAATAAAATTAAAATTTAATGGAGGAGGAGGTACAACAATATTATAACCTTTCGTTCAAGAAAAATTCTAAACAGCATCCCATGTATATGTACCTTTGTTATAATTTGTTGCCAATTATCTATTCTTGTGCAGCTCTACATATATACTTATCCCGTAGACATTTCTTCATGACTTTGGGCAGTTGACAAACTATATCTCCTACACATTTTATGCTTCTAACTTCAAGAAACTAAGCTGTTGAAACTTGGAAAGATTTGATCCTAACTATGAATGTAATAGTGAAATAATTCTATGAAACTAACAACAAGATTTAACGTGGTTCAGTGATGTGGCTAATCCACTTAACAAAGAAAAGAATTTTATTAATTCCAAATTAAAGTGCTAAGTATAATTTGAGTCTCACAAATCTCACGAGAATACCCAATACCCTTGTCTTAAACTCCATTATGAGAGAATATTTCTAAAACAGTAAATAATAACGTTTATAGGGTTCCTCTCTCTCAACCAGGAAAAAATCAGGGTTTAAATACCTAAACAAAATAGCTAAATAAGCTATGTGCCTATGGGTTAAGGGCCCACCACATTTCCATTTCTTGTTATTTGTAACTCAAATTTTAAGGCAAAATCAACAATTCTTCACCTTGACATGAAATTCTCCATCTATCTTCTTTGTCCCTGCCCCCAAAAGGGCCATCATCTAAGTTTGCAAATGTTGATTCAATCTAAGCAATGCTTGAATTTGATTCCTAGAATAGCCTTAGTCAACATATGTATCGAATTATCTTTAGTTCCAACTTTATCAACCAAAATGACAATGCAAAAACGCTGTTTTTCCATCCATTTTCTCAAGCTCCATATCAAACAAAGCCACCATGGCAATTAAAATATGAATAGGAATATGTTTTACCATTGGGAAGAACACCTTATGAAAGTTAACTCCCTCTTGGGAAGAACACCTTATGAAAGTTAACTCCCTCTCTCTAAGTAAAACACTTAGCAACCAATTATGCCTTGTATCTAGCATTGTCAACCCCAGGAATGCTTTCCTTTTTCTTGTAGATCCATTTGCAACTTATATTCTTCTGCCCTTTAAGTATATCAACCAACTCCTATATGCTATTCTTATGTAGAGACTCCATCTCTTCATGCATAGCTACTATCTATTTATTAAAATGTGGATAAAAAATTTCCTTTTTATATGACACTAGATTGTCTCTCACAAAGTCTTCAACTAAACTCAAACCATAAGCTACTAGATCTGAAAATACAAACTATTATGGTGATTTGATCTACTTTCTCTCTCTATTACGAGCCAAACGATAATTCTGTAGTGACTTATTTTCTTGCTACTAGTTAGGTGATAATGAGCTTTCACTAGCTTCATCTACCACCTTTTGTTTTCCCTTTGAAACTTGTAGAGTGTCAAGTTCAAACTCCACATTCTTCTTAATCCCTTGTTGACTACTTTCAACCTGCTCCACATTTTTCATCGTAGTAGACTCATCAAATGTTATGTCTCTGCTAATAATCATCCTGGAACCCTTATCATCATTACACTACAAACGATAACCTTTTACTCCATCTACATAGCCTAGAAATATGCATTTCCTAGCCCTTGGCTCAAGTTTCTCATCGCAGGCATGAGCATAGACTGGACACCCAAATACTTTTAGATTTGAGTAATCTGTCGGAAAACTAAAACAAACTTTCATTGGCGTCTTGCAATCCAAAATAGTCGATAGTGATCTATTCAAAAAATAACACGCTATGTTAATAGCATATGCCTAAAAATTCTTGAACAATCCAACATTAAAAAGTGTGCATCTAGCTTTCTCCAAGATAGTCCTATTTATCCGTTCTACAACTCCATTATCCTATGGTATATATACAACTATACGACACCCCACAATTCTTTCTTTATCACAAAATTCCTAAAATTCCTTGTTGCAGAACTCTAATCTATTGTCAATCCTCAAGCATTTGATTTCCTTTCCTATTTGCTTCTCAATCAAAGTTTTTCATCACTTGAAGTTGACAAACACTTTATCCTTATGCTTCAGCATGTATACCTATATTCTCTGTGAGAAGTTGTCAATGAATATCAATATATATCTGGCACCACCCTTTGAAGGAACCTAATAAGGCCCCCAAAGATCTAAGTGAATGTAATCCAAGGCGCCTTTGATTCTGTGAATTATTATGTCTAACTTCACCCTATGTTGCTTGCCAAGCATATGCTGCTTGTAGAAATCTAGCTCTCCGATATTCTCTTCACAAAGCAAACCTCATTTGCTTAGTTTTGACACTACCTTCTCACTCATATGCCTAAGTCGCACATGCCACAATCTTGTAGTATCATTGACTGAGGAAGAAATCATTGCAATACTAGAAATAGTGTTGCCCTACAATATGTAATGGTCTTTCGTTTCGTCTCCTTTCATGATGAGTAGTACACCTTTGGAAACCCATAGAACTCCATCCTGAGCTCTGTACTTATAGCCATTCTTATCCAAAGTTCCCAACAAAATCAAATTTTTCTTCAGATCAGGAACGTGACGCACATCTTTTAGGGTCTTCACTATATCATTGTACATTCTTATACTAACTAAGCCAATTCTTACAATCCTGCAAGAAGCATAATTTTCCATAAATATTTTACCATCATCATTTTTAATAAGTGGTAAACCAATATTCTCGTGGGCATATGTGGTAGGAATAGCCACTATCCAAAATCTAGTTTGTACTCAGAAGACTTTTAGCAACGTTGAGAACAAGCCCACCATCAAACTCATCCTTAATAATTCCTATAACACCATCCCATTTCTAATCAGAAGTTTCACTTGTATCCTTCACCTTTCCTCGTTCAAGATAATTTTGTTTAACTGTCATTTTCCACCGCACCTAAAACACTTGTTGCCAGTTCTAAGCTTGGTTCGGGACTTTGATCAACCTCTACTCTTTTTCCTTTCTCTTGATCTCCCCATTCGTCACCAATCTTTCCCTACTTTTACCATCATTATTACCCAGGACATATTTTCTCAATTTGTTGGAATTCAATGAGGCCTTAACATTCACCATTAAAATCATATCTCATCCATATAGTAAAGAAGAAACCAAGTGTTCAAAAGATTTTGGCAGAGAACATAAGAGAATTAGCGCTTGACCTTCATCTTCAATTTTAACATCTATATTAGCGAGAATCAGAATCACTTTATTAAAATAATCAATATGCTGAGTAATAGATGTATCTTCCTTTATCTTCAATGTGTATAGCCACTGTTTCAAATGCAACCAATTTGTCAGGGACTTTATCATATAGAGACTCTTCAACTTTGACTATAATTTTGTTGGCGTACTTTCTATGGTGACCTCTCTATGTATGCTATCTGCCAATGGTAACACCAAAGTACTGTAAGCCTTTGCCACAAACTCATCATTCTCCTTGTTTGTCAATATCTTTGGCAAGAAATCTCTGTCCTTTAATGTTCTTTGTAAATCTTGTTGACACAAGAGTGCGTAGACCTTCATCTTCCATAAACTAAAATCATTCTTCCTATCCAACTTCTCTACCCTATACTTCATGATTGACATATGATTAATCTTGGCTCTTGATACCAATTTGTTGAAACTTGGAAAAATCTAATCTTAACTTTGAATGTAATAGTAAAGTAATTCTATGAAACTGACAACAAGAGTTGATATGGTTCGGCGATGTGCCTAATTCACTCAACAAAGAAAAGAATTTTATTATTTCTAAATCAAGTGTCAAGTGCAATTTGAATTCTACAAATCTCACGCGAACATCCAACATCTTAGTTCCCAATTTTTTTCTGATAGAATTCTTTAAAGCAATAAAGAAGAAAGTTTTTAGGATTCCTCTTTCTCAACCAGGAAAAAATCAGGGTTTAAATACCTAAACAAAATAGCCAAATGGGCCATGAGCTTGCGGGTTATGAGCCCATCACATTTTTGCTTCTCGTCATTTGTAGTTCAAATTTCAAGAAATAATCAATATAAGATAAAAAATAAAAGTAAAACTGTAGCTGGCGATGCATATATATATATATATATATATAACTAGAACCATGAAAGTAACAGTACGAAGGAGGGACTTAACATCACTTGGCAGGAATTTGATTAGCATCTAATGCAAGAATTTTTCAATCACAGATTTTGGACAGAAAAAGAAGTTTTCAGTAGACGGGAATCGGAATTTTGTGATATTAACGACATCTGCATGGATTTTAGGCTTCTAATATTCCATGGATACAATGTCAATCCAAGGAGAAATAATGGCATAGCGTCTTAGACCATCTCCAAACCATGCATGTCCATTTGGGGTATTATTTGAAAAATAGTACCCTAAAGAATTTCAAAAATTATATTAATTTATGTGTCAATTCATGAGTAAATTTTAATTTTTATATATTTATAGATAAAATTATATATTTCATATATTTTTATTTTGTATATTTAAAAAATTTTCAGTGTAAAATTATATTTTTATGTCTTAATTATTGGCCATTGTGGAAATTTTTTATAAGCAAGATTTATAAACTAACTATCAAAAACTAGCCATTAAAAACTAGCCAGTAAAAATTTTCCATTATTTGTATTGTTCTTTTTTCTTTAAGCATGTACCTTTTGATAAGTAGCTAACAAAACAATATATTTTTTTTTAATTTTTAATTGATTTCTTCATTTTTTTTAAAATTTGAAATTAATTAATAATTGATGAAAATATAAATATAAAAAATAAAATAGAATAGTCTAAACATATTAAAATAATATTATGCACATTAAAATAATATAAAAAATAAAATTTTGAGGTGAAGAAGGGAAATACTATTTTTGATTGTTTGGCAAAAAAATGAATCCTGAAATAGATCAACACAAGTTGGAGATGGTCATATATATTTTAATTTCTTTGCTAATGCACTTGTGAACTTCAAGAAGAATACTAATAAATTTTCATGCTATAGTGGTCAAATGGTAGAGCCTTCATCTCCAATATTTCATCTGTGTGGGGTTTCTCATGTTCTGATTCCCAGGGGAAATAATTCTGGCAGCAGCCAGGGGGTTTTCTTACAAATTTAATTCTACATGAAAGGCTGGAGAAGGCAAGCCGGTAATGGGCTCGGGCTGCCAATGGGCAATGGAATTCACGGACAATTGTACGTCGCATTTGTCCCGATATTCATCACCACCTGTCCTTTTATAACCTTATCAAAAAATCATTACATTTTCATGCAAGTTTATGTGATCATCTACAACTAATTAAGTGTTTGATTAAGAAAAATATTTTGTACAACTAATATTTAGCGACAATATGAAATAAGAAATGAAACATCATTTGCAATAGAAGATTTTCTGGTCATTTTAGGAGGTAAATGCGATTTTATATTTTGCAATTTACTAACAAAATAAATTCATTCTCATGTGACAAAAATTATAAATGTGAAGAAAAAATATTTAAAAAATATTAAAGATTTTCCTAAATTGCGAACTGCAATGCTTATAAAAGATGTACCAAATAAACATTCACAAATTCAGAAATATTATAATTAGATTCAAGGGCATTTTGTATCGATTAGCTGAATAGAAATTCAAAAGCATTTTCTAATTTTCAAATATATTTTCTACTTAGGTCATTAATTTCCATGCTCAGGAGGTTGAGTATTTTGGTGGAGATATTCCGCTACAATAACTTTGAAATAGCTTGAAATTGTTATAACCGATTAGAGCTCAATTTAATATAGTTTTATCTGTTTGTTTTCCAATAAAAGTGGTATAATAAATGAGCAAGAGAGATTTCAACACTAGCTAACCCAAATTCGTTTGGATCATCTCTTTCATTTTATATTTTATCTTGTATTTTATATCATTGATACATATTAAGGGCTCATTCGTTTGTTAGAATTGTATAGGATAAATGTATAATTTAATGTAATTAATTATTTGATTGTCATAATTAAGGCCCATAATTAATAAAAAAACCCAGTATTTTATCCTAAAGTCTTGTGTATTCCACCCTCTTGGTGTGATTATTAATCTTAGATTAGAAACATTGAGATTAATATCTCAAGTAATGAAATTATCCCTACATATAAAATAAATAAAGGCTAAATTAACAAATATGTATATATTACTAAGATTTAATTTATATAAATGACTTTAAGAAAATGCTAAATTATTTGCACAATCATATTTATTTTTATAAGATTTTTTATAAAATATTTATCTAAAAACGAATATAAATTTTGTATATAAAAGTTATTTTCTTCCATGATAATAAGATTTCATAACTACTTTTTTTTGTTGGATAAATTGAAAAATGAATAATACTTTTTAAAATATAAATTCACACTTGATATGAATTTATTTTTTAAAATTACAAACTAATATTCATAAACATATTAAATGTAAAATAGTTTCATTTGCAAAATAAGTGTATAGTTCTATAAAATTTGAAAGTAAATTATGTTTTCAAAATAAAAATCAACTCTTTTTTAGGAAATAATAAATTATAAACTATTTGAGAAAAATGTTGAAAAATAGAGATCACTCACTACAATACTACATATATTAAATTTTTTTTAATAAAAATAATTCAATTGTTAAAATAAGATTAGGGATGGAATTGATAATTTCACACTTATCATACACCCAAACAATTAATTGTATTAAAATTAGGATATTCAAATTAGTAATTCAAGCAAGCAAACAATGTATTGATATATATCTTTTCTAAATAATGAATCCTATGCTTATCAATCACATTCAATTATATCATGAAAAGCAAATGAGCCCCAAATGTATTAAATATTTTCTCATAAAAATAATTGATTTCAAATCAGATACACTTGAGTTGTATATAATTAGATAGGGTATGAGATGAAATACAAAATGGAATAAAAGATCCACTTCCAAACGCTATTCCTTTTTCCTGAACCAAATGCCAAATGGTATAAACAACACTACAAGGAAAAGATAGATTGGTGATAAAATAGTAAGTGACAATTCAAAAGTTTTCACTACTTATATATGTGCATTAGATGATAAAAAATTTAATTTTGTCACTTTAATAATTTTTACAAATTAAATAATGACAATAATAGTGTTAAAGTTGTCATCATAGACAATTAACGACACTCTTATGGTGACAATAAAAGTCTTGTTACAAATTATAGTAACAAGTTTTATTGTCACTAAGTTATTACCATAGGGGTGTCACTATTTATTAATTGTGACAATTTAGAACATTAATTTTTGTCACATTGAGTCATTTTGTGACTAGATAAAAAATCTTGTCACTTAAAAATTATCATTAATGACGAGACAAAAGCTTCTGTCACTCAAATGTATGTTATTAATGATAACTTTTACTTTATCATTTATTATTTTATTCCTAATATTATATTTTTTGTAGTTTGATTGCCAATAAAATCAATAGCAACATCTCGGAATTTCTTAGGCTCAATTCCTTAGATCATGTTTGTTTATGTTTTCATTTTCATTTTCACCCATTTTCACTTTCACCCATTTTCACTCTTAACTTATTATTATTTTTATCAAAATTTCAATTTATTTTTATTTCAAAATACATTCTCTAATAATCTATATATCTTCTCTTTCAATTTCATTATTATTATTATTATTATTATTATTATTATTATTATTATTATTATTATTATTATTATCTTTCTCCACCTACAACTTATTAAATTCCAAATAATCATTATTTTTTAAAGAAAATATCCAAACAAACTCATTTTCAATATATTTTCTCTAACTAAACTTTTCAAAATTTCAAAATATTAAAAACGAAAAATGAAATGAAAACGAAAACAAAACCAAACAAGCTGTTAGGTTTCTGCCAAAGTTCAGGTATCTTCCTATCAGTCAAACGAGAGCCTGGCCTTACTAATTGGGCCACTCCTACAGGCCTGAAAACAACATTGCTTCCGCATTTCAAGGACGGAGCTAGAGGCTAAACTAGTCCTACAGTTCTTTAGGAAAGAAATTACTCATACTATAAAAAAAATTAGGGTATAAGATGATAATTAATTCATAGTTGATGTTAAAATTACAAAATTGACTTAGTCAAATCTGAAACAGATGCATATATTCCTAGCTAGCTCTTGCTACAACTAATGTATAGTTGATGATTATTCTTTTTTATATATATTAATTATTTCGTAGGCAATGCATAACTAATTTGTCATGCTTTCAGTGTGTAAGATCATTGATTGATAGCTAATAGTTTTGTTGCTTGTTATTTGTAAAATTACATGTGATATAAAAATATGTAGCTATGTACAATTTGTAGTCATAGCAACAAAATTAACTTTTTAGCAATTTTGGCATAATGGATACCTGATTTAATTGTGTTTTTTCATTTTGCCACTTATTAAAAAAAAATTTGTTTAACAGTTTAGCAGATATATGTAATTGGATCTAGTTGATCTTATCAATTTCTCATGGTTAGTAAGAAAAATGGATGATAAACAAATTTGAGTATTTTTTAGCTGTGCATGCAATCATAGTTTTGGGGCACATTTTATTTGAAATATAAATAGTAGTAGAGAATTGAATAGAAAGAGATAAGATGAGATTGAAAAATATATTAGCTTGTTTGATATAGAAGATTGGCCTTATAATTAAGTGCAGCTATAATTTACTTTAATCTCTAATGCATGTTTGATGTGTACGATTACGTAGATAAAAGACAATATTACCCTTAATGATTTATCTCACCCCTCCCACATAAAAAACAAAGAAGAAGAAGAAGAAGGAGGATAACAATGGAACAAAAAAAATAATGTACAAGATGAGATTACATAATCACACCTCCTGGACCACCACTACAATAGCAGCTCATAGCTGTTATAGTAGTAGGCTCAGTCCAAAATACGGGCCAACCCGTTGCTTTAATGAGTGATATCAAACACGCCCATGTATTAGAGTATTAGAGGATATAGTTTGCGTATTTATGTAGAATTATTAATTTCACCAACTCCATGTAGGTTAATTTATAAAAATATTGTAAAAAAAAATATTTATAAAACTACCGCATTTGTGGAAAAGTTGTAAAATTATGGTAAGGCGTGAGGCCATGCCTTTAACCATTTTTTTTTTAATTTTTTTTTGAATGAAGGAATTAAGAGGCGTGGCTTTAGGCCACGCCTCTTAATTCAATGCCTTTTTATTTTTCTTTTTAATTGTTTTAATTGTTTTATTTTATTTGATAAAAAATATTAATTGAAAAAAATTAATAAATAATGAAAAGAGTTTGAATGATTATGCTTAACATGGATAATTTATAAAAATATTGTCAGAAAAAATAATTTTTATAAAATTACTGTGATTTTGGAGGTATTGAAAAATTATGGTAAGGCATGGCTGTAAACCACACTTTAACCATCTTTTTTATTTTTTGTTTTTTAATTATATGTTGTTGCCCAAAAGTCCTGAGAGGCGTGGCTTGGGAATTTTTTTAATTTTTTTAATTTTTTTTAATTTTTTAGTAGTTCTAAGGGTGTTCACAGTTTGGTAAATTGGCCGAATCAAATCAAAATCGAAATTTAGTTTGTACCGAATACTGAATCAAAATTTTTGATTCGGTATTTGGTTATTTTTTTAAAAAAAATTTGGTATTCGATTCGATTTTCAGTTTTTTGTACAAGTTAACCAAGCCAAATTGAATTATCGAATTGTTAATTAATATATAATATAACATTTTGATATTTTGGTTTAATATGCATATATATTAATATATAATATAATATATTCAAATTAATATTAAAATAAAAAATTTGGTATTTGGTTTTTAACCAAACCAAATCGAAAAAAATTCAATTTTAATTGAATTGAACCAAATAGTTTGGTTCAATGTTCATATAATGTTTTGTTGTATCGAAATTTCGGTGTTCGATTTGTACCTAATGAACACCCCTAGTGGTGGCTGAATTTTTTTTTTGGGAAGATGTTTAATAGGTTGATGTTAGCTCTAATGAATAAGCATTAATATTGTGTGTAATTTAATATAAAATATTTTATTTTATATTTAAAATTTAATGAATTAATTTTTTAAAAAATATTAAAAATGAGCCATAAAAATATAGTATAAATTTTAATTTTTTTAATAAATGTATTATTTTATAAAATACAAGTGATTGAAACACGTTTCTATGGCTAATTTATAAAAATATTGTAAGAAAAAACAATGTTTACAAAATTACCGTTATGCTCAATGCGTTGTAAAATTATTTTAGCCACACCTTTAACTATTTTTTTTGTTTTTTTTTTAAAGAAATTAAGAGGCGTGATCTTTGGCCATGCCTCTTAATTCAATGGGCCTTTGCATTTCTTTCTTCTTCCTTTTTTTTTTTTATTTTTTTTATTTTATTTTTTTATATCAATAAATAATGAAATGAGTTTAAATGATTATGTTAAGTTTGTAATTTATTTTTTATGTTCTATAATTTTTCTTTGTATTAAACTTAATGAATAATAAATTTAGTTAAGTATTGAGTATTATAGATTGTACATATCAAAATTAAATACACGTACCATTATAAGCCAATACTCTCATTCTCTTAAGACATAGTTAAAACGAAAATTAGAACTTTAAAATTACAAATCAATAAAAATAATATATGTTATTAATCATCTTTATTAGATATATGTTTTGGCCAAGGTTCTAATACTACAAGCATCATTTCATGAGTTAATATATTAAATAAATTGAAGTAAGTACAAAGTATAGTAAATCTATAGAAACGTGTTTCAATCACTTGTATTTTATAAAATAATATATTTATTAAAAAAATTAAAATTTATACTACATTTTATGGCTCATTTTTAATATTTTTTAAAAAATTAATTCATTAAATTTTAAATATAAAATAAAATATTTTATATTAAATTACACACAATATTAAGGCTTATTCATTAGAGCTAACATCAACCTATTAAACATCTTCCAAAAAAAAAAAAATTCAGCCACCACTAGGGGTGTTTATTAGGTACAAACCGAACACCAAAATTTCGGTACAACAAAATATTATATGAATATTGAACCAAAATATTTGGTTCAACTCGATTAAAACTGAATTTTTTTCGATTTGGATTGGTTAAAAACCAAAATACCAAATTTTTTATTTTAATATTAATATGAATATATATTATATTATATATGAATATACATGCATATTAAACCAAAATATCAAAATATTATATTATATATTAATTAACAATTCGATAATTCAATTTGACTTGGTTAACTCGTACAAAAAATTGAAAATCAAATCGAATACCAAATTTTTTTAAAAAAATAACCGAATATCGAATAAAAATTTTTGATTCGGTATTCGGTACAAACTAAATTTTTATTTTGATTTGATTCGGCTAATTTACCAAACTGTGAACACCATTAGAATTACTAAAAAATTAAAAAAAATAAAAAAATTAGAAAAAATTCGCAAGCCTCTTGGGACTTTTGGGCAACAACGTATAAATAAAACGCAAAAAATAGAAAAGATGGTTAAAGCGTGGTTTTCAGCCATGCCTTACCATAATTTTACAATACCTCCAAAACCGCAATAATTTTATAAAAATTATCTTTCTAACAATATTTTTAGAAATTACGCATGTTAAGTATAATCATTCAAACTCTTTTCATTATTTATTAATTTTTTTCAATTAATATTTTTTATCAAATAAAATAAAACAATAAAAATAATTAAAAAGAAAAAGGCATTGAATTAAGAGGCGTGGCCTAATTCCTTCATTCAAAAAAAAATTAAAAAAAAAATGGTTAAACCAATCCAAGCCATTTCATGAATAAAATGTGACCAATTAACCAACCAACAAAACTACTTATTACAAATAACATCTTGTTGTTGCATCGAAACATATAAATGTTGACTAATCTGGTTTGGGAAATATATTCAACCAACCCCAATCCTTTTACCCATTAACATCTTAGAAGATTTCACAAAGCCCTTATCACTTAGTTTTTGACTTTTCGGGAATATCTTAGCGGATGAATTAGTAGTTGTTGTTCTTGTTTCTTTAGTACCTTCAAAGTTCCCAATTCGATATGGGATGGTTTAGCATTTTTTTATTCATTCCCATCCAATCAAACAATCCTTTGTGGGAGTTTGGTGTCTATGTATTGTTCCATTCGATTTGTTAGGTCTCGACTTCACCTCGACGGTTATGTCACGATGCCCTTAAAGCCCATACACGATGGGCGCGCTCTACCACTAAGCTAATAGCCCGTCGTGCAAGCCTCCCACTGGGGGCCCGCTATGCCAAAAGCGAGAGAAACCTCATCCCTCTCTTTCCTTTTTTCGCCTCCATGTCGCCACACAGGGGGACATGGGGACGTAACAAAGGGGATCCTATCAACTTGTTTCGACCTAGGATAATAAGCTCATGAGCTTGGTCCAGCTCGTTTTAGTGGAGGGGCGTGCTGTTTATTTACATCCATTAATTTGAAAGGGATTCAATGTAGATTTTGATGGGGATCAAATGGTTGTTCATGTACCTTTATCTTTGGAGGCTCAAGTGGAGGCCCAAAAGGTAACGGAGGCGTGCAAAGGTTTCCTCAGGTTGGACGGAGATTGGCCCTCGAGTGCAAAGGCAGAAGGGAGCTTGACTGCAAGACCCACCTGTCGAGCAGGGACGAAAGTTGGCCCTAGTGATCCGACGGTGCCGAGTGGAAGGGCGCTTAAATTTTCTGAATTGATTTTGCTTTCTATAAAGACGATTATTGTCATGTGAAACTTGGCTGCTATTTTTTACATTTTTTTCGTTCCAAAATACTGGATTTCTATCTACATCATTTCTATTCTTGGATTTCATATTCGAATAAACCTTGTAATCGCAAGAAAGTGGGTTTCTTCGTTATGGGCCTAGCAAAAGAAAAATTGGGATAGGATCCTATAGGAGATTGTCTTTCTGTTCATTTTAAAACTTCCATAATCCCTTCCCGAACCAAACATGAATCTTTTGATTCATTTAGCTCTCACGTTCAATTATTTGGGGTAAATTCTCATAGGCTTTTTTATGAATGTAATGAGTGCGGCCACGCCTTACCATAATTTTACAACTTTTCCACAAATACGGTAATTTTATAAATATTATTTTTTTTACAATATTTTTATAATTTAGCCCTCCATGTATGTACAACAGCAATTAGAGAAAGCCGTGTCGGCAGGATTCAGGAAACCACTACATACATATTTGGAATGCTCGACTTTCCTCCTGAATTCGTAAAGTACTTTTTATCCAGGGAAAACTCAGCTACTGTTTGGATATGGCTTCCT
>JACGDI010005609.1:134825-160487 GCA_014898725.1 Jacaranda copaia
ATAAATTAAACATAAGCATTCACATATAATTACCACTTTATTAAATTTCAAGAAAATAAATTTATGTTTCAAAGAATTACATGTCTAAAATCTTTAATCATCATCTTTAACTCATAATTTTTCTTTTTAGTTTTCACTTTTTTTTCTTCTTAAAAAAATGTGAAATTTTCAAAAAAAAAAAAAAACAAGTGAACGGATTGAACCGGTCCAGTTTTGACCGGTTTTGAATTCTACTAGTTTTTATGCTTCAACCAGACCGGATTGGCCACCGATCACCGGTCCGGTCTGGTTTTTAAAACATGGGCGCCGGGCATATAACTCTAAAGAGATATTATGCCTTGATGAATGCAAGACTCTTTCCTCGCTCACTAATAAAATTTGTCACCAGCTGCTTCAACAATTTCAAAATGAAATGGTGAGACGATGTCCACCTTATTGAAGAGTTTAATATTATTTGTGCATAATTTTTAAATTTTTATGACTTTTTAAATGTATTGATCATAACACGTCAGAAACATACATTTTATTTCAGAGAATATTCTTCGACAGTGTCTAGCTCATATTTTAAATTATATGTAAATGTACAAGTAATCGACATGGGATGGAAGAAAACCAAACATGAGGCAGAAATTGAAAAAGACATGCGGTTGCTGGCGCAGTTAGTCCTTCAGGACTCCTCCAATGGCGTAAGTAGAGATATAGAACAGACATTTGTAGTGGTTGCCAAAACTTTTTACTATATGGCCGTTTTTACTATTGAACAAATCAACAAATTTGTATCCAAAGTACTCTCTGAGCAAGTTTGTAATTCTTTAGATGACTTTGATTTAAACACTAGTTGGCAATAAAATGAAATTCGCTTTCACTCTATATCGTATAATCAATAGATATCACCAATCTCCTAAGCTAGCCTAGATAGTGCTTCGAGAAATTAATTCGCAACACATAAGGAAATTTTTTTTTATTTTATGGAAATATAATTATATTTTTTGTTAGGCCATAGGTTTTAGTTAAGACGAAACTTTATTTCTTTATACGTTTGGCAATGTTAAGCACCATATGTATAAGGCAACGGACAACTTAAGGTGGCTACGCACCATAAGCGTTATGAGTCGGGTGATTTATCCCCAAGTCAAAGGATGATGTTGACAATAAATCAAACACTTTTATATGATCATTCACATTTCACTTGATTATTTATACTCAAGTAAACAACATGAAAATTTTCTAAAAATAGACCGATCTAATCTATGCAAGCTATATATTGTTTTGGTTATAGGTTTTGGGTGGTTAGAGGTCATTTATCAGCCACATTTAAGAAAAATAAACGAATGTAAATGTGAAATTCAAGTAAGGAATTAAACAACTGGCTGAAACAGAACTTTGGATACATGGTTGTCAATTTGTTCAGTAGCAAAATATGCCCTATAGTAGAAAGTTTTAGCAACCAATAAAAATGTTTGCTTTACATCTTTACTCATGCCATTGGAGGAGTCCTGGAGGACTAACTGCACCAGCAACTGCATCTCCTTTTCGATTTCCCTACATTTACTGTTTCTGTTTTTCTTGTTCTTCCATTCCATGCTGATTACCTATAAATTACATGAGTTCAATCAAAGCACAAGCAAAATAATAGAATCACAAAAGTAATAAAGAAAAGAGCATATATTCATGTTAAAATTTCAATTTGTCGCACCTCATTTCCATTTTCCAATTCTTGAAGCCCGCGGCAGATTTTGTTAGCAAGCCCAGAGAGAGTGCTGTATTCCTTGTGGGAGAAAATCTCTTTAGAGACTATATGCCCACCACAAATGTTTATAGTCCTTACCAGGAGTTCCACTTGTTGGATTTCTTCCTCTTCTTGGCCCATCTTCTTTAGCCATTCCCACCACTGTACCATATGCAAACAATTAAGAAGACTTTAATTATATATAAACTTCTAGCAAAACATTTGATTGGATGATGTTGAAATTAACTCACAGAATCCAGTAATAGGCCGCTAATGTCTCTGCCAATCTGTTTATGCGCATCAGTCGTGATTTCTCGTAGGGTTTCAAACAAGATTGTAATAAGTCTCTGTATATTCTTATGATTGTATGCCCTAAGAAAATAAATAAAACATAAAAAGACTCGTTATTTCTGAAGAAGATTGGACATATATATTACTGAATCGTAGGATTGAAAGAGTGTAAAATATATGTGATGTACCTTTTTCTGCCTTGTTTCTTTCTGAATTCCATTGAAAATGCAATCCTTTGCTCTGAGGATTCAGCTTCTTTAATGAAGTAATAAGTTGAAAGAATACTAGAAACAATCTGGGATTTAACCCAGGCTATTCTTTCTCCTGATCTCTCCTGTTCAAATATGCTTGCAGCAGCCACAAAATAGGCAAGGAGGAGGTCATTTTTGGTTATCCCAAATTCTCTAAGACTGCAATCTTCATACCGTCTGTGTAAAAGGATTGATCAAAAAAATATACGAAATGATTGTATATATTTGAAAACTGCAGGAAGATGAATTAATTTTGTGTAAACATACTGTAGCATAATATGGTTCCATTCCATCTGGTGTTGCGCCTGGCATCTGTTGTAATCCAATTTTCCGAGCTCAAGATAGGCATCATTATTGATTTGGGGCATCCTGCTCATTATTCAATATATAGAATTTAGCTGGGTAAAATGTTCAATTAAACCATTTGAGTACTACGAGAAGTTGGATTTTGACCAGTTGTACTTGGATTAAACATAACAATCTCAATATTTAATTTTTCGGTATAGTAATAATATGCCTTAAGGGACATATAAATATATATATATATATATATATGATCAGTAAAATTACAGTTAAAACAACACAAAATATTAAGCAATTTAAATTATTTATTCAATTTCTCTATCTCTTATTCTAATTTGTTGTATTTATATCAAATGTATCTAATTCTTATGTAAAATAACACAACATGCACCTCAATCTTGCTTAAACCCTATATATATCGTCGTTAGTAACAATTGGGCCATAGATGCATATTTCAAAGTAAAGTTATTCAAGCAAAATTCTTCGAGCTGATACGATTGAGTACCTGTACAACGTTTTTCCGATCCAGACGTCATCTACACCGTAATTCTCAATGTAGAAGCGAGCCTCTACGCGAGGTAGGCTGGCATACCAAGGCATTTCCAGCCCATTCTTTATCTGTTAAAACTTAAATGTGTCTTTAATTAACCTCTAAATGAATAAATTAATCTCTTAAAATTGATGGTATAGCAGTTTCTTTGTTAATAATTACCTCATCAGGAAGGTGTTTGGATATTAACCATTTATCTAGAAATTGATCATTTTTCTCTAGCTTTTCTTGTAGAAAACTGTAAGAGAATTCCCTGGCTTCTTCAAGAATGACTTCCCCTGGGAACAGGACTTGAGAAGCCCGGTACAGATTAAATATTGGAGATGGTGACTCAAATGCTTGACCAACATAGCAAGTGAACTCATTATCCTTCTTGAAGTTGCTCAACGCATCTGTGCACCATTTTATAATTCAAAGAGATTAAAAGGGGATTGTTCTTTTTTTTTTTTCTTTTTAAAAAAAAATAATAATACTAATCTGTCGTAAAAGTTGTAGAAATTAATTCATGGTACCTGGGCTGACTTTGTATCCATGCAACCTGAGAAGTCTGAAACCCATGCATGTATCATCAATGTCACAAAATTCAGATTCTCTTGCACTAAAAACTCCCTTTTCTCTCCAAAACCTGAAATTCAACATCAGCAATGACTCCTCAACTGGTTAAAACGGATTTAAAATTTTCAATAATCACTTGCTAGAAACAATTAAATATGTCATAATAAACGCGTCCGTAATTTTGATTGATCTATATATATATATATATATATCTTATTTTTACCTGTTGACGTGATCCAAACAATTCTTAATTTCCAGCTCGAAGAATCGGGAAATTCCGAGGCGTTGTAGCCGATCAACTATCCAAAGTCGTACAAAAATATCCACAGGGTATATAGTAGGTGCTGAAAAATGAAATCATATTAAGAAGTTACAAGAAGAGTAAAAAGAAAAGAGGAATTATTATAAGAGTACTTTTGTACCTCCTCCATTGAATTTATTCACAACATATTTAACAAACGTGAGGCAATTTTCATCCTTAGTCTGCATAATTGCCATTGAAGTGGCGGATGGGGAAGTCAAAAATGATCCTTTTGGAGTCTGCAGCTTCAGTAGCTTTGGCCACTCCAACTTCCCCAGAACTTCCAAGTTTCCCAGCGCTTCCAAGTTAAATAGCAGACATGTTGGTTCCCTGTGCAGCAGTTCCTTAGGCACCCTGTCAAATTTTTGTCCCACTTAAGTTCTCTTTATTTTATTAACTAGGATGTCCAAATTGAACCATCTCAATAGTATATTACGATACTAACAGATCAACTCTAACATGTTTTTGTACTTTTAAAAGTAGGCCTTGCTCAGAGTCAAAATAAATAGAGTAAAATCACAAATGGATAGTGAATTTGAGAAACAAACTCAAATCAATCCCTAATTGAACGCAATTTTGATTCTCTACTCCAATTTCTTCTTCAACTTTTATTCCATTTTATCAATAAATGACAAGTTTACTGAATATTCGTTACAATAATATTTAATTATAGACTAAAGATACCTGATATATGTTTATTAATGAATTGAAATATTAAACGATGCGTGAATAAGAATAAAGGATCCAAAGTAAATTAAATTATTAATCCTCGTCTAATTAAAAAATTCCTAACTTCACCATTGATAAATACATATATATCGTGAAAAATAAATATAACTGTCATAACCTTTCCATTTTTCGATCTCTTACAGAGTAGATCTCTTGTAATGCCGAAGCATCATGGGGAATACCATCGATGCCCAATTCTTTAGCTCTATGAAGAAGGGCAGGAAACAATACTTCGAATCCACAAGGCATTTGCTCGCCATTGGCCTCTTCAAGCTTACTTATGTTGTCTCTAATAAATGATATTCCTAAGGACAAAATAC
The DNA here is from genome assembly GCA_014898725.1 of Jacaranda copaia. Classification (NCBI taxonomy): domain Eukaryota; kingdom Viridiplantae; phylum Streptophyta; class Magnoliopsida; order Lamiales; family Bignoniaceae; genus Jacaranda; species Jacaranda copaia. Next base: position 139,855 of record JACGDI010005609.1, read on the forward strand.
AAATATTTTTCAAAATAGTGTTGATTAAATTATAGTCGTAGAAGCATGGAAAAATATTTATCATGGTCAAAGTTCAATGGGTATGGGGTACCTTTTTGACTCTTGTCAGGATGGAAGTTCCAGGATCTTAGTGCAACTACACAGGCTAGGGTGTTAAGTAACCGATCATATGCTAAGAAAAAAAGTTCGTCCCCCCACGAGCCATCTGAAAGTTGATTATTTGAAATCCACTCAAGGCTAGATGGAAATTGAGGAATATCATGGCCTTCAAGATCTCTAATAAGAGCAACACATGCTGTGTCATAGGGCGACACACTTATTTGTCCATCACCGATCGAACCTAGCATGTTTTTAATGTAGTCGATAGACTCATCTGTTGTAATTTTATTCAAAAAATACGTATCCTGTAGATATTAATATTTCATCAATCTGTAATAATCAAGAAAAACCTAGAAGAGAGACATTGTGCTTAAAACTATAGAAGCTCTTACAAACCTCATTAAGTATTTCACGTTCAGAGTGACTATTTGGCACATATACTTGTGGAAATTTCTTGCTACCTGCAACCATAGGGCCGTTAATTAGTTCACCTCAGAGAACAATTATCTCCATTGTTTAATATGTCGCTTTTAAATTTAATTTTTGTACCTTTTCTTGCATTATTTGATGTATTCATACAGGGTACTCCTTTACTCTGCATCTTCGATATCCCTAAGCAAAATATCTTTGTCAATTAGAACCTAGCTGTTTTATTGATTAATTAATTATGTCACCAACTTTTTTTCCTCAAAAAATAATTAGGAAGTAGTGTTACTTGCTAGTTTATATTACCAAATAGAAAAAGAAAAGAAAAAAAAAGAAATCCAGTTGAGGTGCCTACATTTACAATGAGGAGTGCAAGCATTTAAGTACGTACAAACATAAAAAAGAAAAAAAAAAGGAAAACTCAGTTAATAGGCCATTTTCATTGGTTTGTTAGTGGTATATATAGAGATGAAAAGGTGGGCTAAATCCAAGGCAACAATTTAACCCACATGGTCATGGAATTTTTTTTTTTCTTTTTTGTGATTTATGATATTTACATATGCAAATCAATGGTGTTCGTTAAAATTTGAATTCTTGCGTACAAATGTGAGGATAATGCAACTAAGCCAATAGTCACTTGGTCCAATATGTTTATGGATTGAGATTAGAATAAGTATAAAATAAAATAAAAAAAATGGGTATTTGACTCATTTTGAGCCCAGTCAACCCAGCCCAGCCTACTTTCACCCTAATCCACTTCTAAATCAACTATCTAAACTTATTTGAGCCCAACTCATTTTAAACTTAACCCATTTCAATCCAAATCAAATTCAATCTAATTCACTCATTTGCCACCTTTTGGTGTATGTAAGGAGGTCAAAGGCTGTTAATGGAGTGGATTTTAATCTAAATCTGATTTGAATTAGATCCAATAATTTAGAATTTTTAATTGATAAAAAATTTGACGGATATAATCCAATTAAAAAAATCTGTAATTCAAAATAAATTGTGCAAATATGGATTTGACTCGATCCGATTCATTAATAATTCAAATCCCAATATATAGTATTACATGTACATATAGTATTATACATATATAGACGTAGGGTTTTATAGCAATGCCAAAATGAATTTTTGAACGAAAAAATTAATGAGCTTCGACGCAGTATATCAAATTGTTGATTTTCATATAAAATGTTAGATTTAGAGGTTATTTACATCATAATTGTATCATTTGTTTCTCTATTTTTATAACAAAAAATGATGTAGGAAAAATAATGAATAGAAACTGAATGTTGTGATATAAAAGAATGCAATGCAAATCTTAATTTAATCAAAATGAATTTCTTTTTTATATAAAACTTTAAGTTTATAATTAATTGATTGAAAAATCAAGTATATATGTATTTATAATGTTAAATAAGTACTATTATTAGCAGCAAAATCTAATATACAATGTATGATAAATGAATGTGATTAAGTTATATTTTATTATTGCTTTTATATGATAAATAAACTTGAAAATTTATTCGTTAATATGTTGTGTGTATGGTTTTTTAAGGATACATATTTTGAATTTAGATTTTACTAATTTTTTAGAAAAATAACAAATATGTAATTTTTGGGAGTATTTGGATTCGGATCTTTTTTCGAACATCCTATTTTTATATAAATTTAGATATGATTATAACAGTCAAGATTTTATAGGATCTTAAATCGGATTTGGATATGACATATTCATATTGGATTTGGATTCAGATCTAGCATGATCCGATCTAAATCCGACCAATTAACAATTCTAAAGATGTCAATTGCTCTGAACTGGTCTCTCAGGCCTATTTACTGCACAAACTACCTAGTCATACAATATATGTAAATTGGTTTCAAGCTTCATTGAGGGGCCATTTGGATTTATTTATAAATATGTTTTTAAAAATAAAATATTGTTTGGAGATTTTGTTTAAAATATAATGAGTATATAGGGTTGAAAATGAGTTATATTTGGAAAATATAATGTTTTGTATTAAGAGTCATGCAAATTTATATTTGGAAAATGTAGTGTTTTGTATTAAAAGTCATGCAAATGTAAGCAGTAAAAAATGAAAAGTGAAAATGGAAAGAAAACGTAACAGTATGTTTGAAAAAATGTATTGAAAATAAAAATATTTGTGAAAATAGGGAAAAAATTGATAGCTTTTTGTTTTCATTTTCAGGAGAAAATGAAAAGGAGTTTAAGGAATTCAAAGTTGTAGTTTGAATTTTCACATTTTTATTGGAGGAGGTATTTTCAGACAAACCCAAATACATATATGCAAAATAAAAATATAAAAAAAATAAAAAACTTAAGTCGCAAATATTTGAATCATTATTGAAAAAGAGTATCAATTATGTGAGCAAACATAGTTAACTAATCCAATACAATGCAACAACTTACTGCTGTAGCGTTCCCAGGACAGATATCGGCACTGTGTAGATGGAACTGATTTACAGCCAAATCCATCAGAGAAATTGAGCTGCGGAGTTGATAAACTATACATCCTTCCTACTGTAATTGCAAATACCGAGTAGATGGAAAGAGATCAATATGGTTCCTTTTATACAAAAATACAGTTAATTACCAATGCAATATTCAATGCCTATGCACGTGATCTTCTCAGAAAATAGTAAAGTAATCAGTAGCTTCAACATCCAAAGTAGTGTGGAGAATTGGTACAAGAATGCAGTTAATTACCGATGCAATAAATAGCATTAAATCCAAAGTAGGGTGGAAATAATTAACTGTGTAGAAAAATGAAAAATGCCAAGTAATAAAATAAAATAAAAGATACAAATATTTATATTATTGTAATAACAAGTAAAGGAACAAATATATGTATTATTATGTATGTAATCACTCAACACACCACTCAATTTTACCAGCCTCATTTTTCTGTCACTACAATTTACAAACACAAATCCTTGTTTATAGATTAGCTAACCGGCAATATTCACCGACTTCAAATGTTTGTGCCATTATTTTAAATTCATTAATACTCATTTTGTACTCATGACAAAATGGAGTTTTTAGAAAAATGTGCAGCAATGGAAGCTTCAAGAAAATGTAGCAATGCATACTAAGTTACCTTTTAAAATCTTTAAATTTTGCTATGTTGAGTCCTTTGGTAAAAATATCTGCAATTTGGTCTTTTGTTTTTACACACCTCATCTCAATTTTACCTTGCTATACTTTTTCTCGCAAGAAGTGATAATGTACTTCTACATGCTTGGTTCTTGCATGAAACATTGGGTTTTCTGCGAAACGTGTTGCTGATTGGTTGTCGCAGTATATCTGGATAGAGTGATTATTTAATTGCCCAAGATTCTTCATAAGTTGCATCAGCCACGTACATTCTTGAGCTGCCACAACTGTTGCTCGATATTCTACCTCGGTGCTAGATAATGAGATTGTTGGTTGTACTTTGCTGCACTAGGAAATCTGTCATTCTCCAAGACTGAATACATAACTAGTTGTTGAGCATCTTGTATTGCAATCACTGGCATGGTCAACGGCACAATGCCTAACTGCTTCACATTTTCCTTCTTTCTTGTATAATATTCCATAGTCAATTGTGCCTTTTACGTAGCGTAAAATTCTTTATACTGCTTCCAAATGGGACTTTTTCAGACTCTGCACATATTGACTCACCATTCCTATTGCATATGATATATTTGCTTGGGTAATGGTGAGATAGATGAGGCTGCTAACTATTTGCCTATACATCGTGGGATCTTCATGGTCCTCTCCTTCGATAGAGCGTAACTATGCATTAGCCGATATTGGAGTTGAGATGGAATTGCATTCTGACATTCCATACTTTTCAAGTAGTTCCTTAGCATACTTATGCTAATGTAAGAATATCTCTTCTTCTTTTCTCTCTACTTTGAGCCCAAAGAAATATCTCAACTTCACAAGTGCTTTCATGTGAAAGCGAATGGATAAGTTGGCTCTAATTTGATGTATCTCTTTTTGGCATCTCTCGTGATGATTAGATCATCTGCATAGACAAGTGTGACTATGATCTTGCCATTTCAAATTTTCATGAATAGACTTAAATTTGCTGATGCCATAGTATTGCTACTTTGAGTTAAAAATTTTGCTATTTTCACGTGTCATGCTCTTGGTGATTGCTTTAGCCCATAAAGTACATTTTCAGCTTGCATACATAGGTTGAAAGTATTTTGTTTTCAAACCTTGCAGCTGCTTTATGTATATTAATCAATCTAATTCTCCATATAAGAATGCATTCTTTATGTCCATCTGACTCATTTTAATCTAGCCCATACTTCTTAGAAAATCCTCTAGCCATCAGTCGTGCTTTATATCTCTCGATTGATCTATTTGGTTTACTCTTTAACTTGTAAACTAATTTGCATGATATGGGCTATATGTCTTTGGGCCTTGGTACTAATTCCCAAGTCTCGTTTTGCTTTAGGGCTTCTATTTCTTCTTCCATTTCAAAGAGGCTTCTCAAATGAGAGAGGTTTTTCACCTTAGCAATTTCTACTGCTATTGTATTAGCATATTTAGGATTTGACCTTCTTTGTCTTGTAGACCTTCTAAGTTGAGGTTGAGTTTCGTCTGTTTCTCTTTGAGTCTCCTCGATTTGGCTTGATCGTTCTTTTTCCAAAGTTCGCTGATATATGTTGATTCTCCATGGTGATTTTACGTTTTCTGCTTGAGTGGGTTCTTTAACTTTTTCTACACTTGGATGCATGTTATTTTCATCTTCTTCAATATTCTGTCCCTCTTTCTCCTCAACTTCTCTTGAATCAGGCAATATTGTTGAATGTGGTGTCCACTAAGATGATAACTCATCAAATACCATATTTCAAGAAACATAACACCTTTCTATTGTAGGATCATAACATCTCTAGCCTTTTCTTTCATTATCATAGCCTACAAATATGGTGCGTATTGCTTTCTTATCAAATTTGCTGCAAAGATTATTAGGGATAAAGACATAGCATGTGTATCCAATACTTGAAAATGACTTACCATGGGCTTGATCTTCCATAGCTTCTAAAATAGTGATACAAATCCAAGTTTTGCTTGAGGCAACATATTAATTAGATTGCAGCTGTCTTCATACATTTGGCCTAAAATCAAGGCGGTACATTCTTCGTATGCATCATACTCCTGTATATCTTTGCAAGATATTTATTCTTCTTATCTGCTACTCCATTTTGTTGGGGAGTATTTAGACAAGTTATTTGCCTACATATCTTGCATTCCTTTAAATATTTTGTGAACTCATGCAAGGTATATTTGCCTCTATTATCTATCCGTAGGCATCTTACTTTATAGCCAATTTATTTTTCTACCCCTTCTTTAAATTTCTTAAATTTACTTAATGTTTCCAATTTTTCTTTTGAGAAATCTAGCCATATGTACTTTGAAAAATCATCGATAAAAGTGATCATATACTAGAAGCCTCCAATGGCTAGTTGTTTTATTAGGCTAAATATGTCTAAATGCACTAATTTAAGAGGTCCTTTGGCTCTTTACTTTTAATCTTTGTAAGGTAATTGGTGTGCTTTCCCATACTGACTTCCTGCACTTACTATATCTTCTTGAACATCTAGTTGAGAAAGTCCCTTGAGCATGGATTTCTTCATCATTACCTTTAATTTGTGCTAACTCACGTGCCCCAACCTTTCATGCCACAGATCAACCATCTCATTTCTGCGAGTTTTATCCACATAAGCATCTTGGGCTGACATCACGTAAACATATTCTACTTTTTGCCCCTTTATAAGAGGTGTGCATGTCAATTTGAGACTTGGGTATGCCTTTACGTTATTTGGTCCTTTTGAGGGGCCTAAAAGTTTGCATAACTCAACTATTGCCCAACTATTTTGCCACTATATATAGTTTCGCTGTGCTGATGCACTTATTTAGCCAACCAACTTCCTTTGCCAATTTTTTAAACTTATTTCACCTTTTTATATCTCAAAAGTTGGGTAGCACCGAAGAGTCCAAATTTTACTACCTCACAGCATGCTCGTGTTGAAAATTCTTAGTCGCCCCATCCGTCCTCATCATATGGCTCAAAGTGGAAAAACTATTATTTGTATGTTCGAGGGCCCAGTAAATTTAATATTTTGAGGGGGTGGTGGAGAGGGCACATCGAGATACTAGGAAACCAAATACTGAGTTGGCCCAACACTTTCGTTTGGGGCCTAGTCGAGTTTGGCCATATTGAAGCCTCGATTCTAACCGAGGAGAGATGTTTGGTGTTGGTTGACTTGTCACTGGTTGAGCTGAACTTGCCCGTGGGCGACTAGCTAGGTAGAAATCCTTATCGACTATGGTAATTGTGTATTTTCATATCTTTTTGCTTGGTTCTAATTGATTTTTATTTTATCCTTTGTCGGCAAATTAAAAAGGGATCATGGCGCACGATAGACAAGAAGCTTTAGTGAGGGCCTAAAGGAACAACGAGCATTGTTGGGCGATTGCTCACTAAGAAATAGTTTCTAGGGCGGAGGTAGTACCTTCGACAGCTACGCCAGCCAACCAACGAATCGAGCAGGCACCACAGCCTATTTAACCAGCAAAGGAGGTTTGCGGCAACCCTATGGGTCGGGATAAGAGGTAGATGGCCGAGTATGGAAACTCTATGCCCAAGAGAATAGCGGGTGATAAAGGCAAATAGAAAGCCACCACAGGTTACTTATTCGACAAGCGGAATGACGGGGTCCTGTTCCAAATACCTCAGCTACTATCGCCCTAATTTGGTACTGATCCGACCATGGAGATGACAAACTCAAGCTTGATCATATCATTGGGGATAACAGGTGCCAGTGCCCTTAAATGTATAGTGGTCGGGCTCTTTGCCCCCAACCAACGAAAGTTCATGGAACAGAGCCAAGTCGGCATGCTCAGAGCTTTAGCCTACCGCTGCAACATGGTAGTGTGAGGTTGATTATTTTCTCATTGAATTATGTTTTTAGCTAATTATACTGTTTAATGATAACCTCTGTTTTAGGTGAGCTAGATTGGGTACCATTTTTATCGTAGGTTGTTGTTATCTCTGGTTGATCTGGAGGAACTATAGGATGGAGAGGATCTAGAGACTTTGAAAGTTCAGCTCAAATCTTCCCAAGTTTAGGTCAACCAGCTAATTAAAAAGGTGGCCAACCTTCGGGCACAACTCAACATGAAAGACCAATAACTGGTTAAGGCTGTAGAAAAGAGGAGCTGAATGGATTTCATGCTGAAGAAGGCATAGTTGGACCATCAAGTGAGCTATGCTTCTAGTCAATCAGCCAACTATGCTGCTGCGCTTGAAGAAGCTCGAGCAGCATTCCCTCAATAGCTCCCTTTGATGCGAAAAAAAATGATAAAGCAATTTATGCTCAACTCGGCATTCTAAGATGTGAGTGTGGTCTTTTCAATTGATGACACCTACGGTGTATTTAAAAAGACGATCAAGCAACTTGAATACTTAGGCTATGCCTTTTAGGTTGAGGACAAAGATAAAATAAGCTTAGTTTTTGATGAGAAGCTACAACACTACTTTGAATTTGAGGAGGCTGCAGTCGAAGACGGCACAGAAAGGGATACTGCGATAAACACTCCGATCAAGCCTATGATGGCCGCTTAGTAAGAGTAGGCTCAAGTCAAGAGAAAGCTCATTGATCTAGCAGGGGAGTTCGCTTTTGCTGATAACTTCGCCTTCCAGATCAAGGATAAACAGATCAATGTCGCCAAGTATGTGTTGCGCTCAACTGACTTTATTAGTGATGTAGTGGGGCCCTCGCAGCTAGTACAAGCAGTTCTTCCCCTCTCACTAGCAATACCTGAGCCCAACAAAGATGTGCAAAAAGGTGCTTAGATAGGTCGAGTGGAAGGGGCTAAGTTGAGCTAAAGCTGAATGTGGGCATGTTGCACCATTTTTTTCTGAAGGGTATCTTTCAATTATAATAAAGATGTTGCTCAATGAAATACTACTTTAATTCTGCTCAATGTATATCTAATCAATTTTACAACTTTCTTGTCGAATGCAACTATCTCATTGCAAATGTGTGGCTGATAACTATGTTAATTAATAACAAAACCCACAACTTTATCATCAATTGACGTTAATGTTGAAGAGATACGCATGATCTCATCGAAATAAATTAAATGTTCTATTTTTTTAAAATTTTTCTCAACTTTATAATCGAGTTTCATTACTCTAGTCGAGTTCAAGATTTCTTAATTATGCAGTGCAAAGCCACTTGTTAGGTCGACTATAAGGTCGATTTCATAGTTTAAGCTTGAAAAGCCTTGAATTGGTAGCATGAGGTTGCTTTTGGGTTAACTATGGGGTCAACTTCACAATTCGGCTTGAAAAGCCTTGACTTGGCAATGTGAAGCTGCTTTAGGGTTGACTTAGCATTTGGCTTGGTAGCTTGAAGCTGTTTTTGGGTCAACTATGGGGTCAACTTGAAACTTTGGATCTGAGGCCTTGATTTGGCAGTTTGGAGCTGCTTTTGGGTCGACTATGAGTTTGACTTGAAACTTAATTTGGCAGCATGAAGTTGTTTTTGGGTCAACTACAGGGTCGACCTTAAACATCGCCTGAGAGGCCTTCGTTCTTTAGATTGAAACTACTTCTTAGGTCAACTATAGCGTTGACTTAAAACTTACAAGTAGGACGGTTCAGAGCTATAACATTATGAGTGGATGATAAGAGTGTTACTAGAACTTTATTTATATCACAGAATATAAAGATGATTACAATACGCTTTTATATATAGAATTTTTTCAAGTTGATGACATTCCATAGGCGAGGGAGCTTGTCCCCATTGACATTGGCAAGTTAATAGGCATTATGCTTTGATACCTTCTCAATCGTATAAGGTCCTTCCTATTTTAGGTCAAGTTTGCCAACATTCTTGGATACTTCCACCTTTTTAGAACGAAGTCTCCAACCTTAAATCAACACAAGCTAACTCCTTTATTTTAGTTCTCTACCATCTTTGATCTATAGCGTTGTATAGTATTGTAGGCTTCTTGCCTTTGCTTGTCAATAGTCTTGAGGTTGGGCTTCTTTTCTAACATGTTTCTGATCGAATGAAAGTGAATCACTCGAGATTATAATGTACAAGTTCTGAGGGGATGACTACCTCGAACCCATAACCAAGCTATAAGGCCTATGACCTGTGGTTGTGCGGGGGGGTGTCCTGTATACCCATAGAACTTCTAGGAAGTCATTTGCCTAACGTGACCCAATATCTTGGATTTTAGTTTTCAGGTGGTCTAGGATTGTTGAGTTTGTTACCTTTGTTTGGCTATTCGATTGAGGGTTACCTATTGAGGTAAAGTGCTAGGTGATTCCCAAGACCTCGCACTAATTTTAGATGTTTCTACTCTGAAACCATGTCTTATTGCCTGAAATGAGGATCTTAGGCAAATCAAAATGGCAAATAATATTTTTTCAGATGAAACTTTTGATAGCTACATCAGTTATTTTAGGGATAACTTCGGCCTTAACCTATTTGGTGAAGTACTCGGCTACTACAATTATGAACTTTGCTGACCCTTAGTATTTGGAAACAAACCCAGAATATCGATCCCCCATTAGTTGAATAATCAAGAGATCTGAATATTGACCATGGGCGCAGGAGGTTGATGTGGGAAGTTCAAATGGACTTGGCATGACGAATATTTTTAAGCAAAATCAACAGTATCTTTAATAAGGTCAGCTAAAAGTATCCATACCTAATGATTTTATGAGCAAGGAATCTTCTCCTTGAATGGTTCCCGTACATGCTTGTGTGGATTTCCTGTAAGACCTCATGAGTCTGGTTGGGATCCAAGCACCGTAGTGGCGGTCTGGAGATCAACCTCTTATACAGCTAGCCATGCTCATCGAGTGCAAACTTGATGGCTTGTCCTCAAAGGTGACGTGCCTCATTCTTGTCCTTGGGAATCGTGTCATGACTCAAATAGAGCTTTATTGGATCTTACCATGAAAAAACTATCTCCTCGATACTTCCTACTAAATTCTCCTCGAGAAGGCCGATTAATGGTCTGTTAGTGACCAAAAAAGTCATCGTCTTATCTCTTGTGCCTTTAGTTGGGTTAGCAAATTGGACAGGGCATCCATACATACATTCTCAGATCGAGGTACTTGGCTGAGAGTGAATCTTTTGAATTATTGCTGTAATTTTCTGACCTTTTTCAAGTATTGGCTCATTATTGAGTCTTTAGCCTAAAAATTTCCTTTGACCTATTCCGCCATCAACTAGGAGTCCTTGATAGTAGCTAGGTGCTCGACCCCTCGATCAAGTGCTGTTCTCATCCCAACAAGAAGGGCCTCGTACTCCACCTCATTATTGATGATTACATAGTCAAGTTTGATCGTGAAATCATACTCCTCTATTGACGGGGAGTAGAGAGCCACTCCTACCAAATAGGTCATGATCCGTCGATGTGCAAAGTCTGAGTAAGAGGAGTTTCATTGTTCTTCTCAAGAATTTTGACCCGTTTAGTGATGAAGTCGACTAAAACCTACACTTTGATGGCTATTTTGGGTTAAAAGGTGATGTCAAATTCTCCCAACTCAATGATCTATTTCATTAACCTCCTTAACGTGTCTAGTTTTGAGAATACTTGTTTCAATAGCTGATTTGTCAATACTATCATTACATGGGATTGGAAGTATGGTCGCAGTCTTCGAGCTACAGTGACTAACACTAGGGCAAACTTCTAAATCTCTAAGTAGTTATGTTTCGATTCTAGGAGTACCTTACTGTAATAGTAAACTATTCAATGGCTTCCATCTCTGGTCAAAATCAAGACTGCGCTGATCGATGCTTCCGAAACAACCAAGTGTATGTGGAGTACCTCTCCGAGTTCAAGTTTTGCAAGCATGGGGCAAGGATAAGTACTATTTTAATTTGACTAGAACTCAATCACACTGTTCACTCTACTAGAAACCTAACTTCTTGGCATTTTTGAGAATTTTAAAGAAATATAAACTCTTGTTGGCCAAACAGGCGATAATCCTCTCAACCAACTACTGTACATCTCTAACTATTTGAGGTGGAGTAATGTCTAATATGGCCTGATTTTTTCATGGATTGGCCTCAATATTCCATTGATTGACTATATAACCCAAGAATTTACCTCTTCGAACCCCAAACGTACACTTGTTTGGATTCAACTTCATGCTAATTGCTCGTAATATGGCGAAAGTGTGGTTGAGGTCGAGCAAATGGTCCCTGGCCTTCTCTGTCTTAACAATCATGTTATCAACATAAATCTCCATAGACTTACCTATCTTATTCTTGAACATAAAGTTGACCAGTCTCTGATAGGTTGTTCCAGCATTTTTAAGTCCAAAGGGCATGACCAAAAAGCATTAAACTTTATTAGGGACTACAAAAGAGGTTTTGTCTCTATCTTCGGGGGCCATGAATATCTGATGATACCCTTAGAATGCATCCATCATACTCAATAATTTACAACCAGCTGTGGAATCTATTAGTAAATCTATTCGAGACAGGGAGCAAAGATCCTTAGGGCAAGCTTTATTCAAGTCGGTGAGATCATTACACATACACCATTGTCCCTCATTCTTGGGGACGAGTATAACATTATAAAGCTAAGATGGATATTGAATTTCTATAATATAACTTGCATCTAAGAGTTTCTTGACTTTCTCTTTGATGACCTAGGTCATCTTGGCATTGAAGGTTCTTATCTTTTCCTTGACTGGCTTGTATGAGGGATCGATATTGAGGCAGTGCACGATCATGCTAGAGTCGATTCTCTGGATGTTGGATGCCTTCTAGGTAAAGATATCAATATTTTTTCACAGAAAATCGACCATGAGATATTGCAAGTGGGAACCTATATCTATTTTGATCCTAGTGGTCTTATCGAGGTTTCTAAGCTCTAACTCGACCATTTTGAACTCCCCGATGGGCTCCACTCAATTATCTTCCAACTTTCTCTTCTTGTTAACTTGGCCCTCCTTGGGTTCCACTAAGAGACATCTCTCGAGGTTTTTAGTTGTGGTTGAGTCTTCTAGTTGCTTAACTCAACCAAAATGGTGTAACATTACCAGGCTTCCTTGATGTTGCATAGCAACTCACCTGTGTGTGTTGGGTTTAGGAATTTGATTTCCATGTGATAAGTGGAAACAATGGCATAAAAACTATTTAGAGCTAGTCAACCAATAATGGCATTGTAGGTAAATGGGTCATCGATGATCAGATAATTTATCATCAGTGTCCTTCTGTGAGGAGCCTCCCCAAATAATGTACAGAGGTTGATGAATCTCTTTGGAATATTTTTTTACCCCCCAAACCTGACTAGAGAGGTATGCATGGCTTAAATTTCAGTTGGCCTAGGTTCATCCTTTTTAATGTTGAGAGGAAGATGATGTGGGCTGAGCTGCCATTATCAACCAAAACCTTTTTCACTTCGAAGTTGGCAAATCTCAATGGAACAATCAATTTTATGGTCGATATTTTTCCCTTCGAGATGGGCTTGGTCGTCGTCAATGAAGGAGATGGGCTCTGCACTTGTGGATAAATAGAATATTATCGCGGCCTGAGAGGCTTTGGTCGACTCTGGCTTCCTCTATATTTGTATCCTTGCTAACTTTGAGTCCCCCTTGTGAGACCCTCGGCAATCATATCAATCACTCCTCGAACAGATGAGCAATTATCCTAGGTGGGTTTTTTTCCTTTATTTTCCCTACTTGGTCTAATCGACCTTTCTCTATGAGGAGTTCGATTGATTTTGCCCCTTTTAGCCTGTACATCACTGGCCACATATTTTTTGAGATGGCTTTGCCTGATTCTCCTCTCAATTTCATCCTGGAAATTGAAGTAGTCATCACTGTGTCATGCCTTATTTGTTTATGAAAGTGGCAATATTTCTTTGATTTTTTCATTGCTTCAGTCTCCGTTAGCTTTCTCAATTTCTTAAAGGGGTTATCATGTTGGATTGCAAATAGGACCTCTCTTCTCAAGATATTAAGCGTAGCGTAGTCGTGGAGGCATTTTATTGGAGATTGACCTCTCTTCCTCTGCTTTTGATCATCTTTTTTCTTATTTTTCTTTTTCTCAGCCTTAGGATTGTCGAACTTCAACCTGTTAATCTCCTTCTAGGTCATGTATCTCTCTGCCCGGTTAAAAAACTCTTCCATCAATCGTGGGTGCTATTGCACCAAAGCATTGACGCATTTTCTATGTCAGAGCCCCAAGAATAGCACATCGATCTTGGGATTATCGATCTTTAGCACCTCTATGTTGAACCTTGTGAAAAATTCATAAAGGAATTTCCCCTTGTTTTGCTTGATGGTGTGGAAATGGGTGTGAGGGAGCTTCACCTTTTGTCAATTGGCGAACTAGTGCAGGAACGTGTTATAGAGCTGGTTGCAGGAATGTATCGGTGAGGGTTCCAACTTAACAAACTAATCAAGCGCTATTCCCTAAAAAGTGGTCATCAATATCTTTGCATAGATATATTCATTATGACCATGCAATTGCATCATATGTTCGTATTGCATCAGGTGCTCGCTAGGATCAGTTGAGCTATCATACTGTAAGAGTTCGATCAAGACCTTGGTGTCGACGGTGATGTACCTATAGATAATCTCCTGAATAAACGGCGACCCTTTCTCTTGTCGAGATATCTGGAGGCCCTTTGGGTTAGGCACCCTTTGAGTGTTTCTCCTTAAGATCTTGTCAAGGCATTTGTTCAACTGCTGCACTTGGTGGAAAACTTCTTCCCACTTCACCCAATCTGCTTGGGTCATGTTGCGATCTACACACTTGGCCTTATCATGCTGCAGAGCTCGAATGGGCTAAGCCACATGATCTGCTGATTCACCCATTTCCTCACGCTGGCCCAATCTTGAATGCTCAATCCTATCGTGTTGCAGGGCTCGATTAGGTCAAACATAATGGTCTATAGAGTCAGCAATTTCTTCTCTTAACTATAGTCGCCCTCTTTCTCTATGGAGGCATTTGGGGCTTACTTCTTATTTGGCTAGCGAGTGCCTGGATTTTTGGTAATCATGACTGTCCTGAGGGGACCTCTCTTCTAGCGGCGGTGGTTGCAAAGTTGCACTGTCAGTTGAGGCTAGCACAGTTGTGTGCCTATTCATTGCCGCAGAAAGCTGAGTAGAGATTTAGGTGAAGATTTGTTCACTTATAAGCTGCATTAAATGAGGCATAGTGCAGGTAACAACTTGCTCTAGTAAGGCACTAAGGCCTGGAGCATGTGATCCTAGTTGAGGTTGAGGGGGAGGAGAAGATGTTGTCCTCCTATTTTCCTGCCTCTCAAATGCGGCTCTCTTGGTGTTTACCATTTTTTTCCAGTTGCAATCTCAAGTTTCCCATAAACAGCACCAAAATGATGAGGTTGAAAGCTATTTTAGTGAATGGGGTTGTGCTTAGGCTAATTTGATTATGGAGGTCGAATGATCAAATAGTAATATTTTTTTTGGATTGAGATCTGCAACTAATAACAAACGTCAGACTAGTTGAGGTGCCCTCGGCTAAGATACTTCAATGCTCAAGTTAGTACTTATCGAAGGAGATAATCAAGCAGTAGAGTAAAAGCGTATAGTAAAAATGGCATACCTAAATAGTAGCTGGCAATGGAGTATTTATAGCCTTTTCCAAGTAGGTGATATATCTAAGATGCCCTTATCAAGTATAGAGGGCTTTTGTCCTTGCTTGGAAGTTATAGGTCATTTCCCATCCTGGTACTATTTCAGGTGGCATCATCTCCTACTTTCCTAGGTAAATAGTACTCTGGAAGTGTGCCTCCTAACAAAGTTGGTAGCAAAGGCGGTATTGGGATGGCATATGCCATTAATGTAGAGGCATGCTGGCTGTTAGAGTATTGAATGCGATTGGGATACGATTTGGCACCGAAGTGAGTTCTTTGATCAACAGTAATTGACCATAGAGACTAGTTGACTAGAGGAATAAATGGATGAACTAAGGGGCTTGGAGCCTCTTGTTGGGTATGGTCAAGAATTGTCTGATCGACTTGACAGTTGTGGTTGAGTGGCTCGGCCTAGCTAGGTCTGGAAGTGCAGCTGGGCTTCAAATGCTAAGTGGGCTTGAAAACCATCTTTGAGGTCGGTTACTTATTAGGTTTAGCTTATTGGGCTATCACATATCAATTATTATCAAGTTTTTTCAATTCCATTTACTGAAGTGGTCATTTCTGCCATTGTAACTTGGTAAACATTGACCCAATAAGCTCAATCTCAAATCAACTACACAGTCACAGACTGTGCACCAATGGCACCTCGATGCAACTCAAATTTATTTGGTTGCTCGACCTCGTGCACCTGCTTTGGTGGACCCTAATCGATATCTCTCAACCATATTGTTAACGGTCCTCAATCACCTGCTCCGATACCACTTATAGAAAAATGAAAGATGCTAAGTAACAAAATAAAATACAAGACACAAATATTTGTATTATTATAATAACAAGCAAAGAGACAAATATGTGTAGTATTATGTATGTAAGCACTCAACACACCACCCAATTTTGGCTGCCTCACTTTTCTGTCACTACAATTTACAAACACAAATTCTTATTTATAGATTAGCTAGCCGGCAATATTCACTGACTTCCAATGTTGGTGCCATTATTTTAAATACATTAATATTCATTTAGTACTCTTGACAAAATGGAGTTTTTAGAAAAATATGCAGCAATGGAAGCTTCAATAAAAAGTAGCAATGCATAAAGGAAAATTTTGGAGTAGTCGGTGCTTTCTTTAACAAATTGTATGTGGCTTTTTCTCTAAGCTGCTACCTTTGAAAATATTTTTACGTGCTCAACAATTATATATGAGAGAGAATTAATGCACATTTTATTTAATGCACAAATTGCAAGGTCAGGTATCAATTAAGATTCGGACATTTTCTTTAATCGATTGAGTTTGATATTATCAATATTCACAATAAAATAAGGCAGTAGATTTGAGTGCATTTCGAGGCAATAGAGTTGACTGTGTTGGCTATCCAGAAATCTCGCTTCATATATATTCGTCAATTTTTATTTTTTTACTGTAGGGCCTATTTTACTAGTGAACAAATGGAAAACCACATGTTTCCAAAGCACTCTTTAAGCAAGTCCTGTAATTCTTTGGATAACTTTCTCTTAAACATCAGGTATCAATAAAATAAAATATACACATATTGTTGTCTTGAATATGGAAAAAGAGCTATTTAATATCTACTTTCCCTACCATCATTTCAAGTATATTTGATGAAAAGGTTCTTTGAGAAAAATCAGAGCACATTCTTCTTTCCAAGGAAAACGGTTAATTATAAACCAAGACTAGGATGGGCTTTTCCCTGCTGTGCAGCAATACAAAAACTGGAGACATACTATGTCATTCATCTAAACTCATAGATAATATATGATGATGGCAGTATTTTTATTTTGTAGCAATATTATACTACAATATTATACTATTATCTAATGATTCACGATCTACATATATGTTCGATTAGATAACATGAAATTTTTTTGGTAAAACAGATGTATCTATGCCAAACTATTGTTTCATTCTAGGGTTTGGGTGGTAAGATCACCTGTCAGTCTCTCATTTTTGCGTACTTTTTGCTTCGACATAACTCTATCCGATTTATTAGTTAATATTTAAAAGTAAGTCCCTGGAAGGGGCTTACACTAATCTTGTGATAGAGGAATGAGTAATTTCAAGGAGTACATTGTACATTTTGATCGACGTTTAGGTTTCGCAGAGTATCCATTCATATGGACCAATTGTAGCAAATCACTAGCAAAAATTTCAGTCTACATTGGTGAATTCTTTTGCTCCAGGCTATGGTAAATTGTTAACTGATCTTCTTCTGCAGGCCATTTGGCCAACTATTCGAACTTGAACAATTTTGGATCCAAAGAATTGAAGAGATCAATTGCATTTAGACAGGGCTTAAAGTTCTTTAAAGAATCAGACAACTTGCTCAAAGAGTACTTTGGATACATCATTCTCAATTTGTTCAGTAGCAAAATATGCCCTGTAGTAGAAAGTTTTAGAATCCAATAAAAATGTTTGCTTTATATCTTTACTTATGCCATTGGAGTAGTCCTGGAGGACTAACTGCACCAGCAACTGCATACCCTTTTCAATTTCCCTGTATTCACTGTTTTTCCTTTTCTTATTCTTCCTTTCCATGCCGATTTCCTGTACATTTAGATGCATTTAATAGCGCAAATACAGATCTCACAGAAGTAACAAAGGAAAGGGTATTCACATCGAATAATCATATTAATTATCTAAAGTTTAAAGTTTTAAATTCAATCTGTCTCACCTTCTTATTTCCATTTTCCAGTTCTTGGCGGCAGATTTTGTTAGTAAGCCTAGAGAGAGTGCTGTATTCCTTGTGGGAAAATATTTCTTTAGAGACTATATGCCCACCACAAATGTTTAGAGTCCTTACCAGGAGTTCCACTTGTTGGATTTCTTCCTCTTCTTGGCCCTGCTTCTCTAACCGTTCCCCCTACTGGACCACACACAAACAATTAATTTTCTTTACTACTATATCTAATCTATAGCAAAAGTTTTTTTTATATAAATTAATTTGGATGATTTTGATATTCACTCACGGAATCAAGTAATAGGCCGCTAATGTGTCTGCCAATCCGTTCATGCGCATCAGTCATGATTTCTCGTAGGGCTTCACACAAGATTGTAATAAGTCTTTGTATATTCTTATGACTGTATGATCCCCTAGAGAAAAACAAAACATGAGAGAAAATTGTTTATTTCTGAATATAAAACTGAATATTATTATATTACTGAAACGCATAGGATCAGAGTGTAAAATGTATGTGTTCTACCTTTTCCTGCCTTGTTTCTTTCTGAATTCCGTTGATAATTCAATCCCTTGCTCTAAGAATTCAGCTTCTTTATTGAAGTAAAAAGTTGAAAGAGTACTAGACAAAATCCGAGATTTAACCCACGCTATTCTTTCTCCTGGTCTCTCCGGTTCAAATATGCTTGCACTGGCTAAAAAATAGGCAAGGAGGAGGTCCTTTTTGCTTATCCCAAAATTTTCAAGACTGCAATCTTCATACCATCTGTGCAGAGGGATTGATCAAAAGACTATATATGAAATTATTGTATATGAGAATTGTATGAACAAATTTATGTAGTTTTTTGCACGCGTACTGTTGCATATGGTTCCATTCCATTTGGTGCTGGGCCTGACATATGTTGTAATCTAATATCCCGACCTCAAGATAGGCATGATTTTTGATTTCGGGCATTCTGATCAACATATAGGATTTAGTTAGGTAAAATGTTCAATCAAATCATTTAATTTGAGTACTATGGAAATCGGGTTATGATCAACTAAATTAAACATAACAATTTCAATATTTAATTCTTTATACGTCGGAGACTCACATATATATCCACTTGATGTTTTAATACTTAATTAAGTGATATAAATTTGCAAGTAATTAAAATGAATTAAATACCTGAACAACGTCTTCCCGATCCATACGTCATCTATGCCGTAATTCTGAATAAAGAAACGAACCTCCACACGAGGTACACTGGCATACCATGGCATTTCCAGCCCATTCTTAATCTGCTATATAAAAAACATATTTACTTGATTTCTTAATGGATATTATATACATCACATACAATTGGTGATATATAGCAATTTTTCTCAATTAATAATTACCTCACTAGGAAGGTGTTCGGATATTAACCATTTATCTAGAAGTTGATTTTTGTGTATCCTTTCCTGTAGAAACTTGTAAGAGAATTCCCTGGCTTCTTCAAGAATTATTTCTCCAGGGAAATGGACTTGAGAACCCCTATACAGGTTAAATATTGGGGAAGGAGACTCAAATGCTTGCCCGACTTAGCAAGTGAATCCATTTTCCTTCTTTAAGTTGCCCAATGCATCTGTTAGAACATATCAAGAGACTTTTACAACTTTTTTGTTCACTTGTGTAATAAAATATTTAAAAACTAATTCGGGTTACCTGGGCTAACATTGTACCCGTGCAACCTAAGAAGTCTGAAAGCCATGGAAGTATCATCAATATCTCAAAATTCAGACTCTCTTGCACAAAAAACTCCCTTTTCCGTCCAAAAACTGAAATTCAACAACACCACCAGGAATTGCGAGTACGTGGATCAGAATTAAATCAAGTTCATGCAAGTTTATATAAGTTCCAACTTTCAATCCGTTTGGCACTTTGGAAAGGAAACAGTGGCCAATATCCATCTGTAGGTATAGCCAATTTGATAGCTGGACTTTTTACCTGTGGACGTGATCCAACAATCCTTAATTTCTGGCTCAAAGAATCGGGAAATTCCAAGGCTTTGTAGCCGATCAACTGCCCAAAGTAGTGCAAAAATGTCCACAGGGTATACAGTCGGTGCTGGAAATAACGAAACATTACATATATCTTAATTAGGAAAAAGATAAAGAAACATCCTGAGACTCAGTATTTATCATATGCAGGATATATAAGATTTTTTTTCTTTTTTTTTGGTACCTCCTCCATTGAATTTATCGGCAACATATTTAATAAATGTGAGGCAATTTTCATCCTTAGTCTCCATAACTGCGAACGAAGTGGCGGCTGGGGAAGTTAAAAATGATCCTTTTGGTGTCTGAAGCTTCAGTGGCTTTGGCCACTCCAACTGTCCCAGCGCTCAAGCTTCGCAGTCCTTCCAGGTTGTGCAGTAGACATGTTGGTACCTTGTGTATCAGTTCCTTAGGCACTCTGTCAAAAAATTTTCCAACTTAACTGTTGACTTTGCAAAGGGGAATTTCATGCTATTCAAATTTGGTGGTACCTAAGTGGGCTTGCTAATTTATTCATTTTTTTCAATTGACTTAGAAGGTGTCTGGCTAAGTTTTTTTTATACATCTAATAAGCTTCTACATTTTATAAAATATTTTTGGAGCTTATAAAATATTAGATTTTATAAAATATTTGGTACCGTCTGTGGGAACGTTGAGATTGCAGCGAAAAAATGGTAAACACACGCGAAGTAATTTCTGGAAGGGAGGAGAACTGAAGATCTGCTTCCCCA
>JACGDI010005609.1:170517-180526 GCA_014898725.1 Jacaranda copaia
GGCACCCCAACTAGGGATGATTCCTAAGCTAAGGTACCACTGGTCCAAACTTAAAATATAATTCAAAAGATCTAAAATTTAACGAACAAAATTGATAGAAGCTCACATTAAACCCAAAAGGTCATTTCATAAAGTGTGATATGTACATACCAAAAGTCTTTAAAAAAAAAAAAGCAAACTTAAGCATTTACATGACATTCTCCAATCTAAGCTTCTCGATTAGGTGTAATCCATATATACATACATATCACCAAATCTATTACAAAATAAGCCACTCCTCAAGTAAGTTTTAAGCCCTCAGTCTTCAACCAGTCCTATCTGGGAAGAGAATAAAGGATAACAAAAAAGAGATCAATCTTAAGGACTTAGTAAGGGGGAAAATATGATAGCAATCAAAGAAAAACTTGTTAGGAGAGCAGCAATTGATAAACAAATTCAACAACGAACAAAACTTTATGATATGAAGCAATAATGAAACAAAGCACAAGTAATACTAAATTTAAAAGACTATTGGCACGTCCATAATTATTGCTCCCATAATAGAATCTAAATGATAATAAACAATAACAAATGGTAACAAACAATAATAAACAATAGCAAACGGTACACAAAGTATAATAATCATAACAGACTTCCTTTATTACTTTGTTATCCAAGCACTTGGCATGGTAAGTGGCATGGCTGATCCACATGCCAAATCCTGCTTCTCATAGATAACTACCTCAAACATATCTACAAGTTGGGATTTTAGATGGGTACTAGCTAGGAGACCAGCCATCGTCGGTCCATGCTGCCTAATTGTCCTTTCGGACCTAGTTGCAAGCTCAACCCGACCCGTGGTGTCCCATTAGGCAGTAAACCCCCTAGGAGCATCCTCAAGGTGACTTAAAATTATGCTAAAAGATAATACATATTCAAATAACTAATCAAGAAACATATATGTGAAAAACGTAACAACATAATCCATGAACACTGGCTAGCAAGGCTATATAAATAGTATATGGGATGAATTAAATGGGATTACAAAATGAAATTTGGTCTACAAGACCAAAGTAATAACATATATTGGGAAAGCTGGCAAGGATGTAGCATATAAGGGACAAAAACAAATATCTTAGCAATTGTTCTCTGCACCAGAATGAGTACAGTCAAATTCAACATATAGACATAGGAATACAAGCATTATAAATCATTCACTTCCTAGAAAAGGAACAACTAACCCTCACCTTAGATTCCACATAAAAAGCTACCCCTACTTTACTGTCCTAAAAATCTCGGCTCTTTGTCACCTGTTCAAAATAACATGTTCACCATTAAAATGATTATTTTGACCTTTAAATACTAATTAAGCCATTTATATCTTAATATGGTTTGTTTTACAATTAATACGATTTTAGGCTCAATTCCAAAGATATTGCAAGATAACATGATAATTATACCATTAACACTATGATACTTACAAGAGTCATATTTACTCCAATTGATAAGCTTTCCCTAAGTCAATAGTTCCAAATTCAACACTTCAAGTCCTATCTCGGCAATTTAGTCAAGATATAATAATCAATTTAGATTCCTATGGTATTGGTTCCTTGCAACATTACACAAAGTCAAATATAAAATTATAGTAGTTAACTCTAATTAATTAGAACTTAATCTTTAATGATTCGGCACCAAACATAATTATATACAAGATTAGGATTTTAATCATCTACTTAACTTAATTAATCAAATATTATATATATTACAGATTTGGGTCCACTAAGCATTACATAAATAACCATGCATCCATTATCTTAGTTCCAGTTACATTCTTTCCATTTCATATTATTACATAAAAATCAATAAGGTAACAAGAACAATACAAGGCATTGTGTAATATCTCCAATTCCATACAATTTTTACTCAAAATGTTTTATCAAAACTTAATTACCACAAATCAATACCACACATGTGACCACCACAACGAGATGAGAATTCTTTCTCAAAGTTGTCATGCATCACTTGCCGTCGCCATTAGAGTTGCTAACTACCATCACCCACAAACACATCTCAACACTCACAATCAAATGCCCATGTCAATTGTAAGCTTTGCTGCCAATTTATAGCCCAATTCATCAAAAAATGAAACTAAGTTATCATTCACCATTGCATGAAATTCTCCTTCACCATTGGCTTGTTCGAAAAATTGAAAGCACAAATATGTTCCTTGAGCTAAACTCATCACAACCTACTACTCCAATTCAAACTTCCACCATCGATGATGCCACACCCATCACCTCTGCCGTTGCCCATGTTTCTCACTCAAATCCCGATCACTTTGTTGGTGTTTTGTGTGAGATTTTGGCATCAATGGAATCCTTGAGCTAAGAGGAAGAGTTTGGTATGGATATTGTTAAGCTTCGCTAGCATTGAGGGGGAGTTCACCGGAGGGAAAGATGGGGGTTTGCATGTAGAAATTGAAGAAAATTGGTGGGGGGTGGGGGTGGATTTGATATTTGAAAAAGTAGTTTTTGGTAATTACGAATTGACCCCTAGCATTTTCTTTCAACTTCCAATTAAATTCCTCTTTTAGTGAGTGCATTAGATTGACCTATTTGACCAAGAATAATTCCACTTAAACCTCCAAAACTTTCAAATGTCATACAATTAAGTCTTCTCCTATTTACGTTTTAATCCCTAAAACTTTTTTTTAAAATTAAATTAAAATAATGATATTTAAATTTTGACCAATTAAAATTTTAGGCGTGTTTCACTACCATTATTCTTCAAGTATTTTTCAAGAAGTCTTGTCTTTGTTTTTCATTTTTTTTATAGTTATGGTCCTAGTTCTTTGTGAAATTTAATTCCAATTCTTTTTTGCAAAATCATCTCATCTATGGTCTTATTTTTATGATTATAATTTCTCCATCAAAAATATATATTCTAGTAATAATTTATTAATAATTCAACTGACCTTCGAGGAAAAGAAAGAAACTTGGTGAGATTTCTACTTGCTCCCATTTTAAATTATTACATGGTCATACAACAGAATTTGAGATTTTCAATTTTAAATTCCGCCCCTCTTATTAGTCTTATATTTGACTTTTGAGACAGAAAAATACTAAGAAAAATAGCTTTTATTTCCTTATGCTTTGTATTTTAATTTCGTTTTTCGTTCTTTTTTGAAACGAAGATAAATTTTATTAAGTCAGATTATCATATAATGTTGTTACAATAAAATATTGGGGAAGGGACTCCAAACCTAATGATCAAACATAGAATTAGATGCCCCAGTTATTGTATGAGCAACTAAATTTGCAAATCTCTTAACAAAAACAACATGAAGAAACACAATTTCTTCTTTTAGAAACCTACAATCATCAACAATCAAACCAATATTAGAGTATAAAACTTCATTTCCATTAACTGGCTTAACAACCTTTTGGGAGTAAGATTCTAAGATAATTCTCTACAAACCTATTTCCTTAATCCAACTAAGTGCTTCCCTAATACCCACTCCCTCTACCCAGAGAACATTTAGAGCCCCTCTGAAACATCTATAACCAGCACTGACAAAGCTCTCTTCATGATTATAGGCAATCCATCCAATATCTAATGTGGCTTTATCTTGGAAGATAGATGCATCCACATTACTCTTTATCTGCCTAGCATCCAGTTTAGTTTATACACTGGGTATTGAGCAATCAATCTCATTGATAGAGATCCCATCCTTCCTTCTAACATTTTTCCACTACTGTAGATAATCAATCGCCTTAGCCACAAGTCTTTCTTCTATTCGATTATTTTCCTTCCACATAATATTGTTGCAATTATTCCACAAATTCCAACAAATAATCACAAGAAGTTCACAAGTTGAAGCAGAAAGTGTGTCAAAGACTAGTTTCAACCACTCAATAAAGTAACTCCTGTTGCGTTTGATGTAGCCTACTAGTGATTGTCTCCAAACTTCTTATGAAGATGGGCACACCAAAAAGACATGAAATGTAAATTCGATTGAAATTCTACATAATGGACAAAACTAATTAGTATTAACCTATTTCTCAACCAATCATTCTTTAGTTGGCAGGCAATTACAAACTGCTCTCCAAACTAGAATTTTTGTTTTAGATATAGTAGCCATTTTCCACAGCTTTCTACAAACCTCTATCAATGTAGACTGGAGTTGATCATCATTCCAACCAGACTTCAGCATGCACTTTTCACAGAGTACTTGCCAATCTTTTCTCTATATCAGAAATAGCAATCCTCTCATCCGCTTAAATTGGTTGGTGTTCTGTAGATAAGCTCCTTTTCCTAGTCATTAAACAAGCTATTGATTAACTCTTCATTCTAGTCTGTTCTGTTAGAGTTAAAAAGGTCAGCAACTGACATAAAATAAAGATCCTCAAGGAGCTCCAAAGTAACATAAGGATTGAAAAATTCGAGAGCTGAGGATCAGAGTTAACTTTGGTGCTTAGACCATTACCAACTCATTTTCTACAGCCATCTTTCATGATCTGTTGAGCTGCCATGGCTACAACAAACATAGTTGGGATTTGAACCAAGTTGCGCTTCATAAATGAGGAATGAGGAAAATAACGGGCTTTAAATAGTCGAGCAACTAGAGAATCAAGATTAGTTAGAAAATATATTTAATACGACGGTGAGTATATTTGAATGAACGATGACATAATTACTGCAAAATCCCAAGATGTTTTCAAAGGCAAAAAATGAGATTAGGATTGTTGTTGAAGAAAATAAACAAGTCCAAGAATCAAATATATCAAGTCTCCCATATATTTAAACTGTGATAAAGGAAGTCTTTCGATATCACCTTCCTAGTCCTTTTTCGATTCCTCACAAATCAAAATCTGATGTAGAAGTCATTTTATATTTAGTTCCCAAAGATACACAAATGATTATTAATGTGTGGGCTATGGGCAGAGATCCAAGTATATAGCAAAATTCAAATTCATCTAACCCTAAAAGATTTTTAAACAAAAAAAATAGACTTCAAGGGCAATGATTTCCAGCTTATTCCATTTGGTTCTAGAAGAAGAGTTTGTCTCGATTTGCCACTGGCAAATCAAATGATGCATATTATAGAGGCAACTTTAATTTATAATTTTGATTGGAAACTTAAACTAGGGGTGAAACAAGAAGAATTGGATGCCCTAGAAAAGT
Organism: Jacaranda copaia; assembly: GCA_014898725.1. Classification (NCBI taxonomy): domain Eukaryota; kingdom Viridiplantae; phylum Streptophyta; class Magnoliopsida; order Lamiales; family Bignoniaceae; genus Jacaranda; species Jacaranda copaia. The sequence goes on from JACGDI010005609.1 coordinate 175,681, forward strand.
TTGGACCATCACTATGCAAGGCTATTCAATCAGGTTGTAACCTCATGAAATATTCTTAATGTGAAATAGATTCACTTGTTATATATATTTGGAAAAAGAAATTCCTTACACATAAATAAATCTTGGGATAGTTTATAGGGAAAATTACAAATTTAGTCCACCACCTATTGCATGCTACGGAAAAAGGACTTTAATAATTTTCAAATTTAAAATATGACCATCATATTTTGAAATTCAGCACATTTAGTTCATTTTTCCACAATTTATGTCCTTTTTGTTGAAAAATTAGGCAAACATCACCACTTGTGGATATCCATATCGCCATGCCTAGTTGGTCATCCACACCACATCATCCCGCCACATGTACCCAAATGCAAATTGTAATGCCATGCAAATTAAAAAAAAAACGTCAACTACCACATCATGCATTGTTGGCGAAAATTTATTTGGGCTCATCTTCTTCATCTCTCGTTCTCCATGCCCTAAAACCACAAAAATTCCAAACCTCAACCCATCTTCTATACCAAGTCAAAACCACATTTTTCTTCAAACTAAGTTGTGCAAAATGGCTAGCTCTTCCTCGACATCATCCCCCAAAGGTCATGAAGCTCTGGAATGCTACTGTGGGTTGAAGACACAGTTGAGAACATCATGAATACCAATATCAATCTAGGTAGAAAGTTCCATTCTTGTCCACATTAGGTAAGCTGTTGCTCACAATATGAAAAGTGTTTGAGATTATTTTTGGAATCCAGGCAAAAGGTTAATTGTCATTTTTTTTCCTATTTTTTAATTTTTTTTTCTTTGTAGATAAATAGGTGTGGTTTTTTCCTATGGGCAGATCCACCTATGTGTCTTAGACCCAAAAATATTATTACAGGACTTCTTCGTAGAATAAACACAATGGAGGTTGAAGTTGAGAGGTTGAGAGGGAAGAGCCAGGTTTTGAAAGCAGTAATAGTGATTTCTTGGCTATTTTGTGCAATTATTCGGTTTGGTTGTAAATTGGATGTACCTTATGTGTTTGGTAAAATATGTGTAATCTTTGAAGTCTGTGCATTTTAGGTGCTCAATGGATGTGGGAATGTGGTTGTTATTTAAGGATGATGCAATTCCAAGTTGGTAGATTTTCACTCTTTAGTGTTATGTATTTGTTGTATGAGGCAGTTGGTTGTAATGGTTACCAATGATTGATTGAAATTTTTAGTGTTTGATGGAAAAAGGTTTAAGTTAAAGATGTTTAAGTAAATTGAAATGTTAATATTTAAGGATGATTTAAATGAATTGAGATGTTTAAATTTTGAGTTAAGAGTGCATTGTTTGCAATATTAAGTGCCAGGCCATGGTAAAAACATTTTCACATGACCAAAAATAGTATGTTAATAGCCTAATAACCAAAATGAGAACTAAAAACTAAACACATACAAAAGTAGAATATCTCCAAATTACCAACAAACACTTGGCCACAAATCATCCTTGCTTTTCATTTGCCTGCACCATCCAAGAGCATGTTATAGTATTGTTTTACGAAAAAAGGCCCTTCATTTGCAAAAAGATATTAATCCAGACAAAAGATTACTATATGTGTATACATTGTTTCAACCACAAAATATTGACTTGAACTCTAAAGATTACTGTATACATAGTTTCATTTGTTTTTCCTTTTCCTTTTTTTAGGATTTTCTCTCAATCATTTTAACATTTGCTGAGTGCCCATTGCCGATGTGTTTTTCTTTTTTTTGTTTCTTTTTATTTGCATGGCATTACAATTTGCATTTGGGTACACACGGCAAGATGATGTGGCATGGACAACCAATTGGGCATGGCAATGTGGATATTCAAAGACATATGGCGATTTTCCCCCAATTTTTCGATCACGTGAGAGAGGTGTGACTCTTTTTGGTGCAATTGACTCAGTTTTCCGGTAAAAAAACTTAAATTATGGAAAAATGGACTAAATGTGCTGAATTTCAAAATATGATGGTTATATTTTAAATTTGAAATTTAATAAAGTCCTTTTTCTGCAACAAGCAATGATTGGTGGACTAAATTTACAATTTTCCCATAATTTGTCTGATGTAGTCCTTGCTTGTCTAATTTCTCATGCAGTACTATGATAGATAATGCCATGTTTGCATTTTGATTTTCTTGTTTTTCATACGATGTTTCTTGGATTATCATTAACATGCTTATGCAATCTTCTAATGAGGAAGAACTTAAGAGAAGAACCTAAACAAGCCTAAATAGAACAGGAAAATGGGGGAAAAAAGAAAAAGGTCACAAACTTTCTTTCTTTAAGAAGTAATAGTAACTTCACACCCTACAGCATTGAGATACTCTATTTTAAACACAAGTGTGCTGAACGTCTTTTCGGCTGAACACTTAGCAGTGGAAAAGATTAATATAATTTTATAATCACCTACAAAATATAATCAAACATTTCCTATATATTTATGCTTAATATGCTAGATCAAGTACGTACATATATTAATGAACTACCTGTTCTTATAGCTTTCCTAATTTTACTATAAAAATATAATACTAATAATAAAAAGATAAATGATAATATAAAAATTATCATTGATGACATTTATTAAGTGATAATACTAACTTTTATTATATCATAAGTGATAGTTTTTAATTGATAATAATTTTTATTTTGTTTTGATATAATTTAATGGTGAGAAATTAAGACCTATGCGTGAAATTATCGCTTTGACATTTGGTAACAATTATATGTGCAACTTACCAACATTTAAAATTATTATTATAATTTATGACAATTAGACTGTCAGAAGAGATATGTAAGCTAATAGGACCAACTTAATCACAATATTTTGCACTACTAAGTTTGCAAAAATTTGTTGTCACTTAATATATATAATTAATGACAATTTTTTTTATTATGATCTACTTTTTCATCACTAATGTATCTTTTTCTTCCTGTATTTAAGTTGCAAAAACAAGTAGTAGAAAACCCATAACATCATCTTTGCCAATAGGCCTTATGGCTTGCAGATCCCCAGCTTATTGACAACCGAAAGAAAAAAAGAATTTATAGTACTGACAAAATATTTAGGAATACCTTAAAACTTATCACCAACAATATAGTTAAGTGACAATAGATATTATTATGTTAGAACTCATAGACTTAGTGTCTGTTACCTAATCTCGCAGTTGATTTTTTTTTCCACTTCTAATCTTGTTTTCGCATTAGTCATAAAACTTTGATGTTGAAGTCCCTTATTTTAATAATTGTGTTGGCATATAATTCCAAAACTTCAAAAGGAACTAACAATGTAAAATATATATATATATATATATATATATTAATTCATAACAAAATCAAAGTGAACATTTAATTTAAAATCCTTCAAGATATGTTTATATATGCATGTTGGGGTGAGAGGGTAATCTTAAAAGCAATTTAATTTGTTTTCCACACATAAATCACAATACGATCTCTGTTGACTAACAATTAATATATGTGTTCTTATTATCTAGTTCAATTTTGGGAACTATATTCAAACTATATCATATGTATAAAATATGATCACTGTTGGATTGGATAATAGAGCAATTTTTGTGAAATTTAACAAAGTCAATAATACATTTTCAGAGAGAGATACTTGTGCAATAATTTAAGGTTGAAATACTTATTCATCACTTTGTATCCTCTATTTTCATTCTATATTCCATCTCCTATTTTAATTTATTGTATTTATGTCAAATGTATTTGACTTTTAGTCTGTTATTTGAATAAGATAATATTTATATACGTATCATATATTCATGAAATAGAATAAAAAATTAAATAAAAGATTTAAACCACTTACTCATATATGTAGGCAAAATTGCATCTACTTTCATCCTGCAATTGTGTTCACTTTAACTTTTTTTTCCTATAAGTTGTCAAATGTCAAATTTAAGCCGATTTTGTCGAAAACCATAATTTGGCCAAAATTGTTGATGTAGCAAACTGAAAATATTGGCTACATCATAAAATTGTGCGTGTCACATTATCATTCCAATATACTACATCATCATTATGATATAACCATTTCTTTGATCCAAATTATGAACTCTGGGCAAAAAAAAAAAAATCCGGCTAATGTGATAATTTATAAAATATACATGATTAAGTTTAAAATTCGACAAGTTATATAAAAAATTTCAAAATAGATCAAATTATAATACAAAAAATACAATTGTTCCACATACGAACAAGAGCACCGATTCAAAAATGCTCTTATGCGGATGTACATCTCAAAAGCCTTTTGAAAGAAAAATTTAATTTATTGGCACATGAATGATCATACTTAAAAGTCTACAACAATCTCTTCATTTTGTTCAACCTTTTCACATTTCCTTCTAAAAGAAGAGCATATCCACAAATCCTGAAGAGCCGCACTAGGCTTAGTGATTAATTAATAATATTTATTTAAAAAAGACTATAAGTATAGTTGAATGAGGAACCTGCAGATGCACTCGTATTATTTGTTAATAAATATATTTATTTTCTTGTTTGAATAATACCACAACAACTACGTATTATACTCTTACGCAGTTAAATTATTGCTATTCAAACAATGGCCAGTCAATTAAGCTAACAATATTTAGAAGAATAAATAAAAAATGGGGGTTATAAAATTCTCATATGAAGTCAGCATCAGTTGAATCAAATTAAGCCCTAAATATAATTAATTCTATTGTAGCTTAAATCTTCAAATTGATTTAGTCTTTTGGCATTATTTGCAAAATTTTGTTCCCAAAAGTTGACTATCATATTATTAATTTCATCATATTGAAGTCATATTTTAAGATTTAAACTAAAGAAGCTTTGGTC
>JACGDI010005609.1:182729-204792 GCA_014898725.1 Jacaranda copaia
AATTCTGTCAAATTTTTTTAAAGTTTAAATCATGGTTTTTTCTTTTTTTATGATAATTTTTTTTTCCTATTCCTGTTAGTATTATAAATTCGTTATAAAATTGATCTTCTATGATATTTTAAAAATTATTTCAGTTTTCTATTTGTTAATTTGATCTGATCACATTTAGTTTATCTGAGAGTCTTGACTTTTTTTTTTTCAAGTTATGTTATTTTTTAAAAAAAAAAATTTCATGTGTTTGCTGTATCTGTTCCCTATTTAATTTTTTTGGGGAATTCAATAATATTTGTTATTATGATGCCTCACAAATTTGTATTGATTTTTTCTTTTTATTTACTATTTAGTAATATAATTTCACCTATTATCTATTTTAGTGACTAAAAATATATGATCCTCATTTAACTATTGGTTAAATAACGAAACAACATTCTCAATGTTATATTTATTAAATATTTCACGTATACCACTCAAGTGCACATGTTTATTTCTTTTTCTTTTTCCTTTGGGTGTGAAGTTTTAGATATTTATGAATTAACTTGATTGAAATTTCTTTTAATTAAATAAAAGAAATTAAAAATCGTTACAAAATAGAATTTGATTTGTTGATAAATTTTGGTAAAAAATTTCATCCGCATTATTTAAAATAACATTAATTTACCTTTAATTAATTTTGATCGACCTCAATTATAAACTTCTTCCATTCTTATTGTGTTTAGATTAACTCGACTTCTTATTGTTTCTTTTTCTTGAATCCAATTTTTCGCCTGTTTCTTTTTCTTGAATCCAATTAACTCAGTCAAATTCAGATTTGCCCCATATATCCAAAGTGAACTGTTAAATATTTTTAATAAATATATGTGCCCTTCATTGAAAGTAAACCTAAACTATACAATATCACTACGAAAGAATATAATATTAGTGATAAAAAAAAAGTGACAATGTAAAAATTACTATTTAACATATATTAAGTAACAATACTTTCTATTTTTTCATTAATGATTGATAATTTTTAAGTGATAAAAATTTTTTTTTGGTCATAATACGACTTAATAGTGATAAGAGTTAATATTTTAAGTTGCTACAAATAATAATGGTGACAATCTATAATGATAAATATTATTATTATGATTTGTAATAAAATTTTTGTCATCACTGGACTATCACTAGAAGTGTACAATTAATTGTTGCTCGAGGTCAGTACAATTTATAAATTCTTTTTTGAATTTAGTGATTGCCATTATTCTTCTTTTTTGAGTCTCTCTACTTTTCTATGATTTGAATGGACTATAACTTGCATATTCTTAAAAATTAATTCTTCCTTTATATAGAAAAAATTATGTGTGCCCAAACTACATCCATGGATTGTTAGTGTCTTATATCAACGAAATAAATAAGCTGTGATTTCTATATATAATTTTGTGTAATCCTCACCTCTTGAATTAGTTTTTAGGATTGAGATAAGTCCAAAGTTCATTATTGAGCATGGTATCAAAGCAACCCATTCCCGTGTTGGGTTACTTAGTGTTGTTAGGCCATCTATTTTATGTTATTCCACAATCTGAATGTTCATTGCTGGCATGCATGGGGTGTGTTAGTGTCCAACATTAGTGAAATAAATAAGTTGTGGACTCTATATATGACCTTGAATATAATTATCACTTATTGAGTTAACTTTTGAGGTTCAGTTAGGTTTAATGTCCATTATTCCACATGGATTGCTAGTCTATGCAACAGTTATCATTAATTCATAAGAATAAAAATTTTATTACAAATTATATTGATCTTTTTTATTATTACTAGGTTGTCACTATACATTGTCAAGTACTAAGTTATTTAGTTTTTGTCATTGTTATCTATATCATTGCAAAAATAAAAATTACTGTCATTTAAAAAGTTTGACTTTATAAAAGTTATTATCACTTAATATAAGTCTGTAACAATTTTCACATTGTCACTTATTTTTTTTGTCATAAATATTATATTTTTTGTAGTGTCTTATTAGAAGTTGTCGTTGCATGAAAACAGAGCATGGCTCTCTTTGGTAGACAACAATTCTTATTGGTTCTTTTCCTTTGGAACATGCGTAGAGAGACATTTTCCTCTCGAAAGTTCTTTGAGTTTATGATTTTTTGCGAATGAGTTCTTATGCCTAGAGTTGTCAACAAGTTGGATTTGAATCGGATCTGTCATATATGAATCCAAATTCAATTATCAAAATTAATATCCGAATTCGACTTGAAATTAAATAGAATCTTTGTTAGTTAGTACTATAGCTGAATCCACTATATATCCGAAATTTGATTAAAAAATTCGACCCAATTTATTTTTCTTTTTTTTCCCTTTTTTCCCTTTTGAATTTTGAAAAAAAATATTGTATTTGTAAAGTAAATATATGTCATATTTGAATTTTTAATAACTTTTTATTATATATTACTCCAAAAGTTAAATATTTGAATACTAAATTTCTATTTCACATTATATCAATGCATAGATGAACTATTATATCTTATTATATTTGACATTTTATAAATATCCCTCTTATTTTTCAGGTTAAAAACTCAATATTAATAGTATAATATAGATGTTAATATAGATATTAGGTCAATATAATATATAGATTTTATTTTAAAATCTTTCTTAATGTTATATATAAGAGTATTAATTTAATAAAAAATATTAAAATTCGGATTCAAATCTTTAAATTGCTTAATTCCATATCCAATTCACTTATTTCGGATTACAAATGTTTATAATCAGATTTGATTTATCGGATATTTTAATCGGATAAAAATTCTAAAATTCAAATTAGAGTCAAATCAAATTTGAATTAAAATTTGATTCATTGACAGCCCCTACTTATGTCCAAGTCCTTTTGGAACTCGATATTTATAGATTTTAGATTTGATAGGTTTAGATCCATTAAGGTTATTTTACCTTTCGTTATGGGTTTAACTCGTTTTTTGGACTCTTCAACCTTTTTAATTGATTAATTAATTTAAGCTATTGAGCTATCTTTAGTAAGTTTACCCAATTGCCCTTATTGTTAATGTGAGCAGCATCAAAAGGAAACTCCATAATTATAGAACATTCTTAATTCAAAAAGAAAAAAGAAAAAAGAAAACTTTGTTCTTTGTTGTTATCTATGCTATTATATATAGCACAATTTTATGTTTATCTAATTGTACAATTTTGATTCTAATTGTGTAATTTTCTTCACATGTCAAATTGTTAAAATTTTGATTTTTTTTTAATTTAATTGAAAATTTTTCATTAGTTGTTTATTTACTCTTATATTTTATTTTAATACAATCAACTTATCCATTATAGCTAAAATAACATGTTGTGTTTATCCAAAATTACAATATAGATTTCTATCATATGATAATTAAAAAATATCTATTATCATATTTTTATCTCACTAAATAAGTTTATAATTTTAAAAATATTATATGAGCACCATATTAAGTACTCTTCCCACAAAATTCTATCTTACAAATTTAATTTATCACAAGATTAATAGATAAATATTCTATTTATTTTATATGTAAATTTTGTTATTCTACAATTATTCTCTTTACATTTTATTTTCACATTATTCACAATACAATTCTATATTTTTATTTGTAGGACCTCTTTTCCTAATTAGCATAATATAATAAGATTTTTATTTCTTTTCAATTAATGTAAAGTTCATTTCATAGAAAGTTTTTAATATTTTTTTAAACGCATATTTATATTATTTTTGGCTTGCTTTTATTTTAAATTAATCAAACATTTTTCTAATATATTTAAATATTTTATAAATATTATTACTTTATTATTTCCTCAATATTTATTTAAAATCAAAGTTCTTAAGGCCAACTTCATATTGTAATTTTTATATTGCTTCAAAATATTAGCATGCAGTACTTTCTTATTTCAATTAAGTATATTTTATGTATTTATTTTCAATACTATTTTCAAATATTTTTGTATCTTCATATAAGAATTTATCTTTGATATTAAGTTTTTATTTTGCTATTATTTTAGTTGTAGCTTTCTCAATTTATCTAGATAAAAAAATCACATATACTTCATAATTTTCTTATCAAATAAATGAAGAAATACTCTATAGTTTTATATAAAATATTCATTAAATTTATTAGTAATTGATTTACCCATTTCTAATTATGTGCATATAGAAAATAATTTTTTATTTTTTCTAAAGAGTATCATGTGCTTTGATAAGTTTATTTTGATTGGTTGAATCTTTACTTATTATAATATTTTTATAAGAAAATCATCTTATTTCTCTTCAATACAAAACGTTTTTATAAAATACTATTTATATACAGTAAAAAACCAAAATTTCATTGCTAAATAAATGCTTTTTCACAATTGATATATTTCATATTTAATAATTTATATTCACTTTGATAATATTAATTATCAAAAATTAAATGGATATAGGAAGTAATGAAATTATCTAATAAATATGAGCTCTAATAAATATTAACTTGTTTGTTCATTTAAAGAGCTAATTTTTTTAATTTAATTTTATATTTTTATCCGAAAAACTTAAAATTCATCCAAAAAAAGTAGTTGATAACAAAGTTATTTCAAAACAACAACCAATTTTTCATACTTAATAAATTCTTTTATATTTATATAGATATAATTACTTTATTTGTAGTTAAAGTAATACAACATTCAATGATTTCTAATAAAAAAATTATTAAATAAATAAATAAATATTCAGTCACTTAATCAAATAAATTATTTTATTTCTTAATTAAATCATTATTTTCTAAACAACTTAGAATGTAAATATATATATATATATATATAACTTTTACATAATTCATATTAAATTTACTTCAAAGCAAAAATAAAATACTTAACAATCATAATTATCTCTTAATATTGTGACTCATTTAAAAAAGTTTACAACTTATTTGTTACTTATGAAAGAGATAAACAAATATTTATGTAAAATATCATAACATCATTTCTTTATTAAAGAGTTATGATTTTGTATGAATAATTATAAGTTAATTGATATATAAGTTCTCAATTTATCAAAGTTTTTAAAATTTAATTATTTTACAATTATACTTTTTAGATATGTAAAATAATTTTAGATAAAACTATATATATAGAATATAATAATTTTGGTGTAGAATTTATTTAAAATATAAATAGGTACTTCCTACAACAATTATAAACTCTGAATTTTATTTTTATATTATTAATTTAATCTTGTTAGTTTTTTGGTGATATAATATTGGAGAACTCATTTTTAATTATTTGAAATAAATTTTTTTATATGGGACATATTTATAGTTGACATAGTTGAAAATTTTCAAAAGTTTGATAAATTAATGACCACTTAAATAGGAAATGATATTAATTTTTGTATTATTTTAATATATTCAATTACTCTATTCTATAATTATGTAGCACACATTTATTTTAATATTTTTGCTTATAATAATTCATAAAAATTTTTTACATTGATTAATGATGTGAGATCAAAATGGTTTGACTGAAAACTAAGTATCCATCTAATTATTCCTACATTTTTATATATTTATAGAAGAACTTATGAAAGATTGATAGTTTAATTTGAGTTGAATATTATAAATTTACTTATTATATTTTTCAAGTACATAATATATGTTAATTGGTAATTTAAAAATAATAATAAATACATATATAAATAAAAATAAATAAATTTTACTTATCAGAGTTACATAGAATATTAAAAGATATTTTAGCTTATAAAATTGTGTTATAAAACTACTTATTTAACATTTAAAATTCTCAAATGTCATGAAAAACTAATAGTGACTTTCAAATTACTAAGAAATTATAAAAAAAAAAAAAGCTTTATATTTTAAAAAAAATCATTTGCTTATTTATCATATCAAAATATATAAGTATATATATAATTTGAAAAGTGTATTTAGCAAAATATTCTATGCTATTTTTATTTTATTAATTATATATATTTTAAATTTTATCATTTTATAAATTTTTATATAATTTATAAACTTAGATGTAGCAATTCTTGATATTCTATAACTTATTTAAGTATAAATTATCTTTGAATATAATATTTTTAATTGACATATTTATATTATTTTATTTAATTAATAATAAATTTTATTTCATTAAATACTAAAAATAATTACAATTCATATTTTAATCACATATTATAAAATAAATATCATTATAAAATAAAATATAGAATTATTTTTGGTGCATCGCACCGGAACATGCTAGTATAAAATATTCAAATTAGTTGACTCACTACAAGACATATATTATACATGTCATTAGTTACAATATTTATATTATCGTTTATTATTTTATCACTCATATTATATTTTTTTTAAGTGTATATTACATTTATCACTATCATTCTAAATCAAATTCATCAAATTTTCCAAAAAATGATTTTTTTCCCCTTTTGAGCTCTAATTATATTATGTTGTCCACTTCGTTCACCATATTGCTTGTCCCATGTGATTCTTTTCTCAATTGATCCAATGAAATCTAACTACCTTTCACTCTAATATCTGCTATCATGCAGGATTATTCCCTTTTCAGAATTTTTCCTTCGAGTCCTTCAAAATTGACAACCGTACCCATCCGGCAAGTGGATGCTCTTTGCCCTTAGTACTTTGTTGACTCGAATATCAGAAATAGTATCTGATTTTGACCTTCTCGTTAGACGGCCTATTGATGGAGGCTGGCTTTTAAGTTCTAATAATGGTAGGGCACATTTGGTTTTATTTTCTTTTTTAATTTTTATTTCCAGCATCTCTAAAACTTAAAAAAATTGATAAAAATGAATAAAAAATAAATTTATATTTAAATAAATTATTGAAAAAATAATAATTATATTAACTTTAATTGATTGTAAGTGGAAAAAGAAAATATGTAGGTTATTCGAAAAATATATATAAATTATTGAAAAATATGTTTTAAAAATGAAAATGATGTTAAGTGAAAATATATAAAAATAATGTGTTTTATTTCTAAAATAAAAAAAAATATGAAATTGAGCTTTGAAAATGAAACCAAATGAGCAATTATCCTTTCGATTTCATCATTAAAATATGAAATTAATCAATCAATTTGAGAAAATTATAAACAGTAAAAAGAAAAAATATATATATGTATATGTATATATATAATATGAAAGCACGTGCTTGACCGCTCTTCTCTATTGCTGATAATTCTTGCCTGCTCTGCTTGAACAAAATTATTCTTTCGTAATTAACCTGTAGAATATTTGTCCTCCGGACCTCTGGTCGTTATCAAAACTTTGTTTCCCTTAGTAAATTCGTAAAATTAATATTATAAAATGGTTGAATTTGGACTAAAGGAAAACGGACAAAACTATAACAATATTCTATCAGGCAGCAATTCCAGAATTCAAAAGCAGCCAGAGACAGCGGACACGCTCAAATACTATAAATACAATATCAGCCCATGCCAGTCAAAATTGATATACAGACCACCAGATTTGGTAATTAATTTTCATGTTCAAAGCGCATCCTTTAATCTTGCTAAAATTTTCCACTATAAATTAAGCAAAAGATTGTGCAAGACTTTCATCAAACAACAGAAACAATAACTTAGATCGTCATTGGAATAGATATTACTATACATCTGTTCCCATAGACGATGGAGATGATCCAGCTAATTCCCTTCAACTTCACTACTCTTCTGCTCTTTTCATCTTTCATCTTCTTACTAATCAAAGCATGGAAGAAATCCAAGTCCCCGACAAAATACCAAAAGTTGCCTCCAAGCCCGCCAAAGCTGCCACTGATAGGCCATCTCCACCACTTGGTGGGAGGGCTGCCACACCATGCACTTCGGAGAGTATCCCAAAAATACGGGCCCGTCTTGCATCTGAAGCTGGGAGAAGTTCCGGCAGTGGTGATTTCGTCCCGTCAGGCCGCTAAAGAGGTGCTGAAAACTCAGGACCCGGCGTGCGCTGACAAACCTGAAAGCATCGGCAGTAAGATCATGTGGTACGATTACACCGATATTGCCTTCAGTCCCTATAATGAGTACTGGAGGCAAATGCGTAAAATTTGCATTTTGGAACTGCTCAGCGCCAAAAATGTCAAATCTTTCGGGTCTATTAGGCAGGATGAGGTATCCGTTCTTGTTAAATCTCTCCAATCATCGTCTAGAGAAGCCATCAATTTGACCGAAAAGGTATTTACGTTTACGAGTTCCATCACTTGTAGAGCGGCGTTTGGTAAAGTGATGAGGGATCGTGATACGCTGATAGCCATGTTGAAGAAAGCGGTGACGATGGCGGGGGGTTTTGAGTTGGCTGATTTGTTTCCCTCTTTCAAGTTGTTGCATGTTCTCAGTTGGAATAAGTACAAATTGTTGAGGATGCGAAGTGAGGTGGATAAAATTCTTGATGGCATCGTGAAGGAACATAAATTGAAGAAGAGTGGTGAGTTTGGGGGTGAAGACATAGTCGATGTTCTCCTCAGGATGCAGAAAAATGGTGAACTCCAATTTCCCATTACTAATGACAATATCAAAGCTGTCATATTTGTAAGTGCCTCTTTCTTTTTTTATTTAATTTTATTTTTTTTCTTCTCTATTACTTTCCTCATCGTGAACACACATAGATAGGATTCTAACGAATGATATTGTGTAATTTTAGGACATGTTCTCGGCTGGAACTGAAACATCGTCTACAACTATCGACTGGGCTATGGCGGAACTCATGAGAAATCCTCGCGTGATGGCGAAGGTACAAGCAGAAGTAAGAGAAGCCTTTAAGGGAAATAAGACAATGGAAGAGAGCGACGTGCAATCACTAAAATACCTAAAATTGGTGATCAAAGAAACTTTGAGATTGCACCCTCCAATCCCATTACTCCCGAGAGCATGCAGAGATGAATGCAAAATTGATGGATATTCAATCCCTCTCAAATTCAAAGTTTTGATTAATATCTGGTCCATGGGAAGAGATCCTGAGTACTGGAGCGAACCTGACAGCTTCCAACCCGAAAGATTTGAGAATAGTTCGATAGATTTCTTGGGGAATAACTTTGAATTTCTTCCATTCGGGGCAGGAAGAAGGATTTGCCCGGGTATGAATTTTGGATTGGCAAATGTTGAGCTTCCATTGGCTCAACTTCTCTACCACTTTGACTGGAAAATGCCTAAAGGAATGACTCCTAATGATATAGACATGAGCGAGGCGGAAGGAATTACCGTCTCAAGAAAGAATGGCCTTTTCTTGATTCCCCAAATCTACAGCCCTTCCAACTGAGAACTCGCATATAACTTCACTGCTTGGATATATAGGATAATATATAGAGTCAAATATTACTTATTGTCATCTATTTTGAGTACTTTTATTTTTTATTATGATAATAAACCATTAATAAATTCTTCTTTTTCTTTTGCATTAACTAGTAGTTTGGCATGTCGTCCCGTTCTTGTATGTATAAATTTATCATACTACAAATAACATTGGAATTAATTTTAATAATAAACAATGTAAAATTTTAATTTACATGTAATGCAAATAAATATACAATACTATAATTTTAATAATAACCACACTAAACAACATACAGTAATGATTTTCAAACCTATCAATTTAATAAAATTAAAACATAGAGTAATTCCAATGACAAATAAATGAAAATTATTTTCGAAGTAAGAAAATGAACGAAAGACTAACAAGAGGATATGCATTGATCAAAGCTTGTGTATTAATTTCTATTTAGGACTTGTAGATTTGAAACTAGTAATGGCAGCATCCCTTTTGTCTCTGATCTCATTTTCTTCTTTCCACGGAATCAAAACAAAACGTGAACAATGGAATAGTTTCATTTTAAAGAACACAATATTGTTAAAATGTCTTTTACATAAAAGATTAAACCCATCGTTTATATTGAGAATTCAAATGTGGCTTGTGTAGCTTTTCAATTTCATTATAAGTATGTCCGTAATTTAATTTTATGTATGTTAATATTACATCTTTGGGGGTAAATTCGAATGTTTAAAAAGTTGGTATAAGAACTAGCCAATTTATAATTCTTCATCACCATCATTAATAATAGTTGATTATTACACTAATTCTTTTTAATATTTTAATGTCTTCTAGAGAGTAAAAGTTGAAAAAGTGACAAAAATACTAAAATAACTTTCATTAATGAGAGTAAAAAGCCTTCTTTTTATAATATATATTTGTGTGTATACTCACACTATTTTTTCTAAGATTATGGAGACTACTATATATAAATATATGCTATGTATAGAAATGGGATGAATGTTCGACTATAGCTACATTAACTTCCGCTTAATTATAAATTCTAATTGATTTTTTTATTATTAATATATTAGGATCCAAGGACATTGGAATTTGATTTGGAACTCGAAAGTTTCCGCTAAGTTACGGGTGATAAATGGAGGTGGGTTGGGTTAAATTTGATTTGAGTTTACGTGGGTTGAATTTAAAATGGGTTGGATTAAAAATGGATTAAGATAGATGGGTTGAAAGTAGATTGAGTTTGAAATGCGTTGAATTGTGGGTTGGATTAAGTTTGAAACGGTTTCAATAGAAAATAAAAAAAAAAAAGTGATTTAATTTATTTATTCCAAAAAATTAATTCAAAAGACTGTAGTAATATTATTATGCATTCTACACTCTATTTAATATACAATTTTACAATAGAATAAGATAATTTATTAAATTAATTAAATTTTTTAAGTGGACCCATTTTGAACTCACTTAAAACTTATTTTGAATTTAAATTTGATACAATTTATCTAAAATCCAATCCGCACAAATTCATTTGTGAAATATTAAGTCCAACCCAACCCAATCCGACCCAAAATCTGGTGGGTTGAGTTGAGACCATGTATTCTAACCCAAATTTACATCCATGACCTAAGGTACAAGATTTTCTTTGGAGGACTGCTAGGGGTATTCTCCAAAATAACTATTGCAAATCGGGGAATTAATTTCGATATATTTATTGTCATTTTTGTGGAGCTAGTGAAGGTATTGCCCATGTTCTTTTTTCTTAATCTGTAGTGTGCCCCACTTGGAATATTTGGGTGTTGATTTTAGTGATGCTAATGTTGGTTATTTCTTCCATTCTCTTTCTAATTTTCTGCTTTCTCATAAGCAACTTCATGTTATCATGGTTGGGTAGAGCCTTTGGTATTACTGAAATAATGCAGTTTGGAAAGGAAGCTTGGCCTCTCCATATTCTATTGTTGATTTTATTGAAAAATCACTTAAAGATATACAAGAAGTGCGTGACCCAACATGAATAATTGACACAAAAGCTTGACTGCATGTGGTGCGTGTAGGTGGACCAAGCCAACACTTGTGCAGTTAAAACGCAGTGTGGATGGTGCCATTTTTTATGCAGAAAATCAAATTGGATTTGGGCCAATTTATCGGTGCATTTTTGGGCATCATTTGGGCTCGGTATTGCTCTGAGAGAAAGCTTGCTTGGTTAGATGTAAGGGGGCCCACTGGCTACACTTTAGTTTTGTCTTTTGGTTTTGGAGTTTTTTGCTGGTTTTAGTAAACTATTAGTCAAAAAATAAGAAATATTATTTGGATAGTTATTTAATCCACTTTCTAAATTTTTGAACTATTTTTATGAGGTTTCGAATTTGAACTAACTAATATTAGTTCCTTATATATCTATAATGAAACAAAACTAATTAATGAGGGAATCAATTAAATTGGGCGCCATGCATTTTAACACTTTGATGACCTCTTTGAATTAAAGTGTGCTTATTTTGATAATTTATATACTTTTTAATATTTTTAATGAGCTATATTTTTTCTGAATGGTCATCGTGATTGCTTTAAATGTTAATATTTTTCAATTTTATATATATAGAAATGTTACAAGAGGCATGTAATTAATTGAGGATTAAATTAAAATTAAGGGTTATAAATAAATTTGAAACATTTATGAATGATAAATTTTAAAAATAAATAGATGTACAATATCAATATTTTTATAAATAGACATTTGCTAGATAAAACTAAAGAGCGACTCTGAGATCAATGTTTTTTATAAATAATAAATCTAGACGTGGTATGAGATGAAAGTCATGACCAATTAAAACAGATTATTGACAAATTTGAGACTAAATTAGAGACAGATAAATTTGAATTTAGAGATGGAATTGAAAATGAAAAGTTAATTATATTAGACGAAATTTGTGAAAATATTATTAGAAATTAGAGACATAAATATTAGTGAAGGAATTTCATTCCCTTCTCTCCAAATTTAAGACTGAAAGAATCAGGGATAGAACTTTCAAATAATATCGTTTCAGACTTCATAGATGGAAAATCCTTCTCGATTTTATTTTAGGGTCAGATTTTCTATCCCTATTGGCGCCTTTCAATTTTCATTCGTCCAATGGCTGAGTCAAGAGTTTCATAAGTATCTAACAACACTTAACAATCCTATGTGTTCTTAAATTGTAAAATAACATTATAATACTCTCCAAAAAATCATAAAATACATCGCACGCTTCAGCTTTTGTATTATTTAATTTGTCAACACAAAGTTACAAGTACATTACATAAACTATTATCTTATTTCCTCATAACACTACCAAATTTCTGGGGAAATATATTCATATAACTGGTTCAAAGAGTACTTTGAATTACAGCAGCATGTTTATAATTTCAGCAGCATTACAGGCACCATAGTAAAATGTTTGTGCAACTGACAGAAATGTTTGCTTGATTTTCCCATCAATGCCACGAGGCCCGGATCCCTCAAGGACTAGTTTCACTAATGATTGCATGCCTTGCTCGATTTTCATGTTTTTTATGCCAGATTTTGTTGTGATCCAATCGTCCCCTTCCAACAGAGAAAGCTGCTGACAAATTTTATTTGTGAGCTTGGAGAGGGTCTTGTAGTCATGGTGGGACAATATGTCCTCCTTATAAGCAACATGACCGGCGCAAATGTTTAAAGTGGTCGCTAAAAGCTCAGCATTTTCCCTGCAGTTGGCCTCCCCTTGGTGTAGTTTCATCACCACTCTGCCCACTATATATATGAACAAAGCACATAACCAAAAAAAGAATGCAATCAAATTAAATATATATTAGCTAAAAGATGGATAGGATTTTATTATACTCACGGCAGTTCTGAGTTGGTGGCTAGCGTATTTGTCGAACCCTTGTAGGAGGTGGTGAAGGGTCGCCAAGAGAATGTAGCTATGTCCATGCTCTCTATTGTCTCAAAACGAAAGAAAATGAAAACAATGAATATATATTGAATATGTATTCATATATATATATATATATATATGTATTGATGAGGTTTTAGTATGAATGGACCACCCCTCAAAACTGCAAATGTTACATAAAACCTACAAGGGTCCGCGTCTATTCTATCAGATTGGGATCGGACCTAACCTGATTCTGTTGTAACTTGGAATGATCAAGAATCACAATTATAAGATAATAGTAAAGAAATTTAATGCATTTGACAATAAGATTTAATGAACTATAAGATAATAGTAAAGAAATTTAATGCATTTGACAACAAGATTTAATGCGATTCAGCGATGTGTCTAATCTACCCGATAAAAAAAAGAATTTTACACTTGATCTTGAGAAACTATCTCAAAAGCAGTTAGAAACCCTCGTATATGTATCTCTTGTTAAATTCCAAAAGAAAACATATATTTATATTTGCGAAGTAGAGTCCTAGTTGAAGTCAACTTGTGTCGTACACTGAGGCTCATATAATTTGCACCCCAACGCAAAAATTAATGTCTCGTACATCGGGGCACACAAACTTCCTGTCCTCCGCACATTGCTTCAAAAATTGGGTAGAAACTTTGCGCTGGGGCTCAAAAAACTTGCGCCCCAGTGCAAAGTTACTGTTTACTATGTGTGGTTACTATTCACCACAAAACTATTGTTCACTGCATGCATTTTTCGGTCCCTTGCTCCGTTTCGCTCCATTTTTCTTTCATTCTTTGTCAATGTAACCCAAATTTTAAGGCAAAATCAATAATTCTCCACCTTGACTTGAAATTCACCATCTTTCTTCTTTATCCCAGCCTCCAAAAGGGCTTGTCATCTGAGTTTGCAAACGTTAACCAAATCTAAGCAATGCTTGAATTTGATTATTGGAATAGCCTTAGTCAACATGTCTGTCGGATTATCCTTGGTCCCAACCTTGTCTACCAAAATGACACCTTGAGACACCATATCGCGAACAAAGTGATACCTCACATCAATATGTTTTGTGCTCTCATGAAAGGCTTGATTCTTTGAGAAATGTATAGCATTTTGACTGTCACAAAATATTGAAGTGATTTCAGAATCCATACCCATATCCTCAATCAGCCGCTTTCGCGGAATGCCTTCCTTCACACCTTTAGCTAAAGTCATGTACTCAGCTTCAGTTGTAGACAATGCAACTAATGACTGTAAAGTCACCTTCCAGCTAGCCGTACAACTCAAAACACAAAACACATTCCCTGTCATAGAACTTTTGCTATCCAAATCTCCTGCATAATCTGCATCCACATAGCTAATAATCCTAGCACTAGAATTCAATTGATTATACCTCAAACATCTGTCTGGAGTACCTCTCGGGTACTTCATGATCTATTTCACAACCTGCCAATGAATCTTTCTTGGCTTGTGCATATACCTGCTCACAACACTAACTACATGTGAAATGTCTAGCCTAGTGCACACCATGGCGTACATCAAGCTACCCACTGCACTAGCATATAGCACATTAGACATGTGCTCCACTTCCTCCTCAATACTCAGTGAATCATCTAATGAGAGCATGAAATGAGCTGCAAGTGATGTACTTACTGGCTTGGACTTATCCATCCTAAAATGCTCAAGTACTTTCTCAATATAATGTTGTTAAGACAAGTACAACAATCTAATGTGTCTATCTCGAATGATCTCCATGCATAATATCTTCTTTGCGCTGCCCAAATCCTTCATCTTAAATTCTTCACTTAACTAAGCTTTTAAAATATTGATCTCATATATGTTTCTAGAAACTATCAACATATAATCAACATACAATAGAAAATATACTAGGAGGCTTTCACTACATTTTTTTATAATATGCACAACAATCAAAATTGCTTATAGTGTATCCTATCTTGATAATACATACATCAAACCTTTTATACCATTGTTTGGGAGATTACTTCAAACCATATAAAGATTTCTTCAAAAGGCATGCTTGATTTTGTTTTCCAAAAATAACGAATCCTTCTAGTTGACTCATGTAGATTTGTTCCTCCAACTCACCATGCAGAAATACTATTTTCATATCCATTAGCTCAAGTTCTATAACAAACAAAGCAATCGTGGCAAGTAAAACACAAATGAAAGTATGCTTTACAACTGGGGAGAACACCTCATGGAAGTCAACTCCTTCTCTTTGAGTAAAACCCTTGGCAACCAAATGCGCCTTGTATCTAGCATCTTCAACCCCAAAAATCCCTCCTTCTTCTTGTAGATCTATTTGCAACCTAAAATTTTCTATCCTTTGGGTATATCAACAAGCTCCCATGTGCTATTATTGTGTAAAGACTCTATCTCTTCACTTATAGTTATAACCCATTTATTAGAATCTGGCATGAAAATTGCCTCTTTGTATGAGACTGAATCAACTCCTACAAACTCCTCAGCTGAACTTAATATATAAGCTACCAGTTCTAATTATGCAAACTACTGTGATGGTTTGATCTGCCTTCTCTCCCTAGCACGAGCTAAACAATAGCTTTGTAGTAAACTATTTTCCTGTTGTTGGTTAGGTAATAATGCGCTCTCACCTGCTTCATCTAACAACTTCTGTTTCCCTTTTGAAACTTGTGGAGTGTTAAGTTCAAACTCCACCTTCTCCTTAATGCCCTGTTGACTGCTTTCAGGCTACTCCAACTTCTTCATCATTGTAGACTCATCAAAAGTCACACCCCTGCTGATAATCATCCTGGAGCCTTTTTCATCATTGCATCACAAACGATAACCCTTTAATCCATTTGCATAGCCTTGGAATATGCACTTCTTAGCCCTTAGCTCAAGCTTTCCAAAACAAACATGAGCATAGGTTGGGCACCCCAAACACTCTTAGATTTGAGTAATCAGTAGGAGACCCTGACTAAACTTCCATTGGTATTTTGCAATCCAAAGCAGTTGATGGTGATCTATTCACCAAGTAACAAGCAGTATTGATTGCTTCTACCCAAAAATTCTTGGAAAATCCAGCGTTAATGAGCATGCATCTAGCTCTCTCCAAGATAGTCCTGTTTATTCGTTCTACAACTCTATTATGTTGTGGTGTGTGTACAGCTGTGCAATGCCTCATAATTCCTTCCTTATCGCAAAATTCTTGAAATTCCTTGTTGCAAAACTCCAATCCATTTTAGTCCTTAAGCTCTTGATTTTCTTTCATGTCTGCTTCTCGATTAAAGTTTTCCATTACTTAAAGTTGACAAACACTTCATCCTTATGCTTCAGTATGTACACCTATACTCTCCATGAGAAATCATCTATGAATGTCAACATATACCTAGCACCTCCCTTTGAAGAAACTTGAGAATGCCTCTAAAGATTTTAGTGAATGTAATCTAAGGTGCCCCTAGTTCGGTGAATTGCATTGCCGAATTTCACCATGTGTCGCTTACCAAACACACACTGCTTGTAGAAATACAGTTCTACAATCTTCTCTCCACCAAGCAAGCCACGTTTGCTCAGTTCTAACATCCCCTTCTCACTCATATACCCGAGCCGTATATGCTATAGTCTCATAGTATCATTGACTAATGATGAAACCATTGCACTACTAGAAACTCTGTTGCCCTCTAAGATGTAATGGCCATTCCTTTTGTCTCCCTTCATGATAAGCAGTGCACCTTTGGAAACCCGCAAAACTGTATCTTGAGCTCTATACTCACAACCGTTCTTGTCTAGTATACCTAGCAAAATCAGATTTTTCTTCAGATCTGGAACATGGCGCACATCTGTTAGGGTCCTTACTATGCCATCGTATATTCTAATACTTACTGAGGTAATTCCTACATCCTTGCATAAAGCATCATTTCCCACAAGCACTTTACCACCATCATATTTCTGATAAGTGATAAACCAATCTTCACGTGGGCACATGTGGTAGGAGCAGCCAATATCCAAAATCTACTCAGAGGTTGGTAAGCTTTCTGTAACATTGAGAATAAGCCCACCATCAGACTCATTTTCAACAATTTCTGCAACATCATCCCATTTATGATAAGAAGTTTCACCTGTATCTTTCGCCTTTTCTCGTTTCAGATAATTCCATTTCCAGTACCCCTTTCCACCATACCTAAAATATTTGTCATCATTTCTAGGCTTGGTTTGGGACTTTGATTGGCTTCTATTCTTTCCTATTTCTCTCGGTCTCCCATTCGCCATCAATCCGTCCCCACTTTCACGATTGTTACTACCTAGGACATGTTTTCTCAACTCGTTGGAATTCAATGAAGCTTTGATATCCTTCATTGAAATCATATCTCGTCCACACAGCAACGTAGTGACCAAGTGCACAAAAGATTTAGGTACTGAACACAAGAGAATCAACGCTTGATCTTCATCTTCACTTTTAACATCTATACTAGCAAGATCTAGAATTACTTTATTGAAATAATCAATATGCTGAGTAATAGATGTACCTTCATTCATCCTCAATATGTTATCTGTCAATGATAACACCAGAATACTATAAGCTTTCACCATAAACTCTCTCTCTAAACCTTGATGACATAGGAGGACGTAGACCTTCATCTTCCACAACCCAAAATCATTCTTCCCATCAAACTTCTCTACCTCATACTTCATGGTTGACATTTGATCAACCTCAGCTCTCGATACCAATTTATTGTAACTTAGAATGATGTTGAATCAAAAATATAAAATAATAGTAAAGAAATTTTTGACAATAAGATTTAACGTAGTTCGGTGATGTGCCTAATCCACCCAACAAAGAAAATAATCTTATTGATTTCAAATCGAAATGCAAGTACAAACTTAAATCCCACAAATTTCATGAAAACACCCAACACCTTCATTCTGCACTCTATCTTGAGAAACTATCTCAAAAATAGTTAAAAACCCTCGTGTATGTGTCCCTAAATTCTAGAAGAAAACATGTATGTATATCTGTGAAGTAGAGTCCTAATCAAAGTTAACTTGTGCCATGCACTGGGGCTCACATAATTTGCACCCCAGCGCAAAAAATTAACATCTCATGAGCCGGGGAGCTCAAATTTTCTGTCCTCCACGTGTTGCTGCAAAAATTGGGTAGAAACTTTGCACTAGGGTGCAAAAAACTTGCACCCCAGCGCAAAGTTACTGTTCATCACGAGCGGTACTATTCACTGCATGCGTTTTTCGGCCCCTTACTCCATTTCGCTTATTTTTCTTTCACTATTTGTCAAGTTAGCTCAAATTTCAAAACAAAATCAACATATTCCCTAACAACCCATTGTCTCAATCGTTGATGGAAAACACGTTAATCAATCTTATGTTGCCAACTAGGACTAATATTACATGGGCACTTCAGCCTATTATTATATTTAAATGTCCCCTCATTTGCCTAGAAGGGATATACAATCATTTGAGAGCCAACCAAACCTCTTATTAAACAAGTCGTTAAAATTGCAGACCTCATTACCTATGATATCTTTCCTGCAATGCGCCATTGGCACCCACATAATGGACTCAGAGAATTTGAACCGAGCCCAAGTCCATCAAGGACCTGTAGACCTACTGGCACGTAGACTTGTAGACTCAAATATACAGAAGGTCCGATACTTCTACTTCCGTTCATATGTATGTATATATAAAAACAAAGAAATAAAATAAAGAGCTGAGGATAAGTCATGTATACATACCTGTTTGTTTTCCACAGGCCATTGATGTTATTATTGAACGCCATTAAAAATGCAGTTAATTTTTTGCTCCAAAGATGTAGTTTCTTTATTAAGAAAAGATGTAATCATCTTGGAAATAATTTGAGATTTGGCCCATGCAATTCTCTCTTTTCACCCGTCAAGTTCAAATATATTGCAGTGGCCAAAAAGTAAGCAAGAAGGAGGTCTTTTCTGCTTGAAAAAATGCTATTTTAGTCCTTTATCTTTTGATACACATCAATTTGGTCTATAACTATTTTAAATTTCAAAAAACGTCTTAAATTTAATAAATTTCAGCACATTGAGTTCAATTTATCACAATGTTAGTCCCTTTTCAGTGAAAATTTACAAAAAAAATTGCCAAAATTATGCACGCTCCGATTACGTGACAAGAAATTTGGAAATTTGATGACACATGTCCTTAGTTCTCCACATACCCACGCCCAATTGGCAAAATCCACTATATCACTTGCTGATGTGTACTCATCAACGCCACATAAACGCCCACTTGGGAAAAAAGAGGGATATTAAGCCTTCTTATACTGCTATGACTGGGGATCCAACGTGAGACCTCTAACACAGAGCAGAAGCAAGCAACCACCGCACCACAACAAGCCCATGGCATATGATGCTCCATTTTTTTTAATATCTACAATAGCAAACGTATTTATAGATTGAAAAAAAAAATGTAGATTAAAAAAATATATTTACAAATTGAAAAAAATATATTTGTATATTAAAGAAAATATAACATCTAGATCTATATCTCTCTTATATCCACTTGTGTCTCTTTTTTTCTTTCTTTGATTTTTGTCTTGTTGGTTGGAATTTTTTGAACTTTTTTTAATTAATAAAAACTAAATAATGAAAATTAATTTTGTAATTTATTTGAAATAAATTAATGAAGATTTAATTTGTATTTTTTAAATTTGTAAAAAAAAATTAATTTTTAATTCATAATAACTAAGCTTATGAAAATAAATTTTGTAATTTTTAATGAAAATTTTTAAATTTTTTATAGGTAATAAAAACTAAGTTAACAAAATTATGTTTTTAAATTCTAATAAAAATTAAATTTATAATTCTTTTAATAAAAATAAACGTTAAAGTAAAAAAAAGATAAAACTTTGTTGCTTTAATGAAAACAAAGATAAAAGCTTTATGTCACTTTAATTTTTATTTTTATTAAAAAATTATAAATTTAATTTTCATTAAAATTTACATACATAATTTTTGTTAATTTAGTTTCTATTACTTATAAAAAATTATAAAATTTATTTTCGTCAATTTAGTTATTATGAATTTAAAAAATTCAAAAATTTTATTTTATTTACAAATTTAATTTTCATTAATTTATTTCAAATAAATTAAAAACAAATGTTTAGTCTTTATTTTTTATTGATTAGGAAAAGTTTGAAAATTTTCAACTAAAAAGACAAAATTAAAGATAGAAAGTGAGAGACAAATGGAGATGAGAGAGAGAGTTTTAGATGTTATATTTTTTCAATTTACAAATATATATTTTTTAATTTGCAAATATATTTGCTTTTGCACATATAGAAAAATGGGGTCTAGTCTCATGAGCTTGTCAGCTAAAATTGTTGTCTTGCTTGTTTTTATGTTGGATGTCTTAAGTTCGATTTCAGCAGTAGCCAAAGAAGGCTTAATATGTACCCTTTTTTCTAGTGGGTGCTTATGGGGCATGATGCGTCAAGTAACATGGTGAATTTTGCCAACTGGGCATGAGGAGGTGGAAAAAAATTGGACAAGTGTCAATAAATTCCCAAATTTCTTGTCACGTGATTGAAGTATGCACAATTTTTGCAATTTTTTTTGTAAATTTCGAGCGAAGAGGACCAAAATTGTAATAAATTGGCCTCAATATGCTGAAATTTTTTGATCTTAGGACGTTTTTTAAAATTCGAAATATTTAATAGACCAAAATAGCGTGCGTCAAAGATAAAAGACTATAATTGCTTTTTTAATTTCCCTTTTCTGCTTATCCCAAATTGTTGAGCATTGCAATTTTGTACCACCTATGTAAGAAACAAGAGAAATACGAGTTAGTGCAGTTAATTAACTTGTGAAATAATATCACTAACAAATAATATCATGATCTTTTAACTAAAATCTGTACATACTCTTGCATATAAAGCCATTCAATCTGGTGCTGTGCTTGGCATATGTTGAAGTCCAATCTTGCGAGCTCCAGACGTGTATCATTGCTGATTTCTGGCATCCTACATTTATAACAAAGTGGGTGCACAAATATAACTATATCAGGAATAGAATTGCAACAAATTTGTGACTTTAAGCAACGAAATATTCTATAAATAAAATATGAATTAATTATGGTATAGATGAACGTATGAACCTGTACACATCACTGGCACCAGCATAATATTGTAGATAGAATCCTCGGAGGGAGGGTAGCATACCACGGCATATCTCCAATCCGGTCCTTATCTGCTTTTTTGATGAGTTTGTAAGGGAAAAAATTTATATATGAACAAGGAAAAATAATACATTCTGCATACAATTTTTCTCAAAAAATAAAAACAGACAGATATTAATTCGGTAGGATATTCCGGTAATAACCTCATCAGTTAAATGCGCGGATATAGCCCATTTATCCAGAATTTGATTGCTTGCTAGCTTTTCTTGTGAAAAATTGTAGGAGAAATGTTTAGAGAGTGTTTGGTTATATTTCTTCATAACAATATTATTTTTGGTCAATAAAATTACATAAATAATCGACGTCAAAATACACATTTTTTAAAATATACATACATAAATTATATACATATAATAAATCAAACGAAAAACATAACCAAACATTTCCTTAGATTCTTCAAGAATTGTTTCCCCTGGAAATAGGAGTTGAGAAGCCTTGTAGAGATCGTATATAGGAGATGGAGACTCAATTATTTGACCTCCATAGCAAGAAAATCTGTCATCCTTCTTGAAGAACCTGAATGCGTCTGCTGAAAATTAAAAAAATAAAACCTTGGAAATAGACTTTGACAAAAGAGAATAGAAATTATTTGAAATGTTAAAATAGGACTGTAATTAATAAAATATAAAATTAAAAAAAAAAAAAAAA
>JACGDI010005609.1:204892-224994 GCA_014898725.1 Jacaranda copaia
TATATATATATATATATATATATTATAAAGAAAAAAACAGAGAAAATTTGTTGCCAATTGATGTATAGGATTAATTACCAAGACCCCCTTTGAAGTTTGACCTATTTATCTAAAAATCCAAATATTTGACGAAATTACCAATACCCCCTTAAGGTTTTACTCTGTCTTTCATTTTTGAAAGTCCGTTGGCCTCAATCTAAAAAAATATTGTAGTCATCAAGAATTTATATGAAAATTCAAAAATGCTCTTTGATTGCTTTGATGGTTATTTATTAGACAAAAGTACCCTTGAACTTATTTGTAATATTTTTAAAACTGTGAGATTTTATTTGTTAATATTTGTAAGCCATTGCAATTGATAGTTTGACAAAATTTCTAATAATTTTGAATTTTTTAATGATTGATTTTATTTTTTAAAATATAATTTTTTATCCCCTTAAGTTGTACTAGACAACATTACCTTTACCCCCTAAAAAAAAAAGCTTATATAATTTGAATAACCCAATTCTTTTATAAATAAAAATTAAGGAACATTGCAAATACTCTACTGAACTTTGAACAAAATTAAATAAAATATTGGAAATAAAGACTAAAATTTCTATACTAACTATAAATATTGCAAGAACCTTACATTTCAATTCTTGAAATATTAAAAGTTTGACAGATTCATCATCCAAATACTTACAAAATATAGTTAGAAATTTATCCACAGGAGTTTGATGAATTCTGGACCTCAGAATGGTCATCTAACTAGTAGTCAAACAACTTAGAGTTTGAAGCATCAACAACAAACTCCTTATCTAATTCACTTGCTATTTTTCATCTGAGTCAGATTCACTTTCCTCTTCCTCAGAGTCCTCATTTGACTTTCAGGAACTTGTCTCTAACTCACTTTTCTCTAGTTGACCTTTATTTGACTTACCACCATTATTGAGATCATTAGCTGTATTATTTTCATCTTTATTCAAACCCCAACCCTAAAAAAGATATGAACAGCCTCATTCCAGAAATCTTTAGCAATCTAAAATAGATTACAAGAAAAAGAAACATAATACTTCAAATTATGTATGAAGGACCTAAGTATTTAAGACAACTAAAATAAACTCCTCAAAGTTTACAAAAACTTATTAAAGTGTTACTTAAAACTACAATTAACCCCTAATCTTTATATTACCATTACAAATTTATCATTGAAGTTATTTAAACATTACAAATGCACCTCATATTACAATTGCATCCTCATATTACATATTTATCATTATCCAAATTATTAAGTAGCCCGCGTAATGCAATTTTGTGCATTATCATCTTTAGCATTCTCACTCTCATTTTGATTCACATTATCCCTCTCATTAACAATCTCCTTTATTATCTCTCAATATTCTAGAACACATAGGGAAATATTACTAAGTATGTGCAACAAAATATACAAAGAAAAAAGAGTATTGAAATCTACCTTCACAATGTCATCAACATCAGGATTATCATCAACAATTTGATAACTAGCATCAAAATCAGATGCTAGGTTTATAGTCAACAACTTGTAAAGCCTCACCAATAGGCTCCACCACATCTTTTGGGGTTGCAAAACTCTTAGCAACAACCTTCACCACATCTTCTAGAGCTGTAGAACCCTCATCAACAGGCTCCAACACATCTTGTGGAGCTTCTGAACTCTCAACAATAGGCTCACATTAGATTTTGGAGCTTCTGAACTCTCAGTAAAAGGCTCCACCACAGTTTGTGGAGCTTCTAAACCCTTAAAAACATGCTCCTCAATAGCTTCAACAAACTTACCCTCATTAATAGGATCTTTAAAACACTTATCATCAACAACCTAATACAAAGCAATATATGTGACAAACTTATAAATAAGTCTACGTACTTCAAATAAAACTTCAACATACACCATTAACTTGTATATATATTACATAGCCCCCTCCCCCAGTGCCATATTTCAAATAAATATAAAACAACCTTGACATTTATATGTGATTTAAGAAATGTCTAGAAAACTTACACTTTCATTCTCTTCAATCTTATCTCTCTTACCAGTGCATCAACTTCTCCCGCCACTATCTAACTAAAACTTTCTCCGCCATTAGTTTTGTTAATGTTGCACCCCTCATCAACATGAGTAGCTTCCAACAACTTCTCAAATGAACAATCAATAGATAGAGGAGGTGCCTCTTCTATTTGTATGAATAAATCTATTTGTTTCTTACATTGGTTGAACTTAAATATATTTTGTAAAGACCTATCATCACATACAATCATCCTTTCCCTGATACCAATATGCACTAAATCACACCTAAACATAAAAATCAAATTGACAAAAGGTGCTATACTACTTAGTGTACCCTTTCATCACCAATCAAAATTTTGAGGACTATATTTTTAATCTTGTAAGTGGAGTTAAACACATGCACAACAAGGTCACAAGTTCCAAAACCCATATCTGTAATGAAACAAAAAAAAAATGAAAAACACAAATTACTACAATCAGTAAAATATTACATTTACCCTTTCTAGTTTTATGATATTTACAATATAATAACATCTAATTTCACATAATTAATAGAACAATCCAACATTTTGTTACAGGCAAAATCAATCCAGTAACATTAGTTTTACCATACTATTCAACAAAAAACTAGAATCTATCAATATGTTCGAACAAAAACATGTTTAAAATACAAATTCAAGTTCATTTTTGGCGAAAAAAAAAAAGAAAATTGATTAAAAAAATGTAAAAATATCCATACATTACAATAAAAAAAAAAGAAAAAATGGTATTTTTCAACATATTTAGAAGAAAAATATGATCCAATTACAAGATCTAACAAAAATAACACATTTTAGAAGAAAAAATCATACCTTCATTAAAGTTGCAAACCTTAGTATTGTTGAAACTTTTCCAAAGTTTGGAACACTACTAAAAAAACTGTTTTTGGTGATAGAAATTTGCCACAAAAAAAAATCCATTGCAAATTGCAATGGATTTTGTGATAGAAAATCCATCAAAAAAAAAAACAAAACCGTTGCAAATAATAAGAATAAAAGAATAAAAAAAATTTCAACTCAAAAAGTTTGCAACAAATTTTTTTTCCGTTGCAAAATTGTAGTTTTGATTTCAAGTTTTGTGATGGATTTTTTCGTTACAAATCTAAGAAAAAGAAGAAAAAAAATTAAAGTTTTTTAAATTTTAGAAAATTTTGTGATGGAAACATCCATCTCAATTTTCAAGCTTTGGGATAGATTTTTCCATTGCAAATCTAAAAATAAAAAATAAAAAATAAAAATTTTTGACGAGGGATTTGGAATCCATTGCAAATAGGTGGGGGTGGGAAAATAAAGCCCAACTCCCCCACCCATACACACTAGAAGCCCCACATTTTGCTTCATTCATGTCTTTTCCCTTTTCCCTTCTTTTTTTCTTTTTATCCTTTATAGTGGCCGGCCACACGGTGGGCACACCTTGTTGGGGCCCACCTAGCAAGCTTGTTGGGGAGCTTGCTGGGTGCTGTTGTGCCACAAGCTTGCCAAGGAGCTTGTTGGGGCATGCACCCAACAAGCTTGCTGCATCGGCGGCCGGCCAAATCTGGTTACATTTTTTTTTTTTCTAAAAAATTTGTTTTAATTTTAAAAAATATTAATGGTTGTTTTTTATTTATTATTTTAGGTTTGGGGAGCTTATATTTTTCATTATTCAAAATAATTAAAGTAATTTTTTTAATTATAATTTGTTTAGTTAAAATTTGATTTATGTATTAGTTAAGATTTGATTTATGTATTTAGTTAACATATATGATTTATGTATTAGTTAAACTCAAATAATGATTTATTTATTAGTAATATATTTTGACTTAATACAAATAATGATTTATGTGTTAGTTAAAATTTGAGTTAAACTTTATATTCATATTAAATGTTGTGAATTAAAAATTTTATTAGAATTTTGATTGAGTTAAACTTTGTGTTAGTTTATATTGAAATATATTAAATTTATAAGTATTAATTTAATTTATGGAATTATGATTTATGAATAAATATATGCACTTATAATATATGTCAAATAACATAGGCTATCTAAACTGTTATGGATACTTTTTGCGAGTATTGAGTTTTGTGGAGCATTTAGAGGTAAGTTTGTATACCTTCTTTTGATTTTTTATATATTTTTTAGTAGAATATATTAGAAATGTTTAGAGTTGGTGAAATTAGAAAGGAGGATGGGATGTTGGGAGAAGGGTTGAACCTTCTCATTTGTTACTAAGTGGTTTTTAATTGCTTCATTATATAATGATAATGGGTATAAGAAGAAGTGTTTATGTGCCATTATGTATTTACAAATATTATTAATTATAATATATTAGTTTAAATTATGAGTTATTATGTTAGTTTGAATTTAATTTATGCATTAGATTAAATTATGTGAGTTTAATTTGATTTATGTATTAAATGTTGTTATATTATATTAGATTTATGTTTTTATGTGAATTAAAAATTCTGTTAGAATTTTTATTGAGTTAAACTTTATGTTAGTATATGTTGAATTGTATTAAGTTTATAAATTTTAATTTAGTGTATGAAATTATGATTTATAGATAAATATGTGCACTTGTAAGAAAATTTTAAATTGATAATCACTTTGTAGATTATGATATATGATGTTTTGTTATAGTTAGAGACATCTATATTTATATCTAATTTGTTGATTCAATATGTGTAATTATATGCAATAATATGACCAAATACTTAAAATCTTGATTTACGTTGAATTTTATAGTTCGTTTAACGTGAATATTGATATTTTAACCTGTGTTTAATGGCATAGAATATCTCGACAATGGTGAGTACTTTTTTTGTGCATTGAGTTTTTTTGGAGCATTTCAAGGTAAATGCTGCGTGCCTTATGCTTTTTCTAAATTAGATTTCGAAAACATATATTTCTCTAACCATTTTGAATTTTTTTTTTTACGTGTCTCTTAGTTTATGTTTCTATTTTTTATTATTCTAATTTTATTTTTGTTTTGATATTGTCGATTTAGATATCTTAAGGCATTGAAATTTAGTATAAGTCTTCATATTGAGTAAGATAATTTTTTTGGTATTATTTTGTGAATTTATATTTTAGTTAGGACTTGGTTTATTATAGTTTTAAGTGTTTGTTGTATTTGTTGATTTTATATATTTATTTAATTGGAATTATTATTGTTTGGGCTTTGCAATTTAGAATGAGGATGTATAATTTTTTGGTTGATTATAGGTACCAATTTGGTATAGGATGCATAATTTTTTTTTTTTAATTTTGCAATGAAAATTCTGTCAAAATGTTTTTTAAAAAACTAAACCGCAATTTTGCAACAAACAACAAATCCATTGCAAAATTTCAATTTTGTGATTTGCGACGATTTTTCCTTCACAAAATCTGTTGCAAAATTGCAACTGATAGTTTCTATCACAAAATCCATTGCAAAAATTTGCAACCAAAGCTTTTGCAACGGATTTTTTTTGTACAAAATCCATCGTAAATAGCAGTTTTTAAGTGGTGGAACTCCAATGGCTGCCAATCAATATCCAAAATGGAAAGGAGAATAGGATTGAGAAGAAGATGGATTTTGGGAATATAGACCGATAATTTTGGAGGATTTTGAGAGTTTTTTCTTTCTTTTCATTGAAAATGAGAAGAATGAGGAAGACACACTCTATGCACTATTACTTTCATTGTCCACTTGGATCAACATCACATCCGTGGAGTCTTAGAAGTAAACCCATGGAAGTGTCGTCAATATCACAAAATTCCGATTCCCGTCCACTGAAAACTCCCTTTTCTGTCCAAAATTTGGGATTGAAAAAAGCTTTAATTAGTCGTTGGTCAAATTCATGTGAAGTGATTTTAAGTCCACTCTATGCACTATTACTTTCATGGTTCCAGTTATATATATGCATCGCCAGTATTTGTCCTTTTCTTTTTTTACCTATAAATGTGAATTAAGCAATCCTTAATCTCCGATTCAAAGTAGCGAGAAATTCCTAGGCGCTGTAGTCTGTCAATAGCCCAAAGTCGCGCAAAAATATCCACTGGATAAGTATGCGGAGCTGCCCACGAATAGATAATCAGTATTAGGGATGTAAGTGAGATGAGATGATTTGCTAACGATTTGAGTTTGGCTTGATGAAAGCTCATATTCAGCTCAATTTTTTCAAGCCCAAACCGAGCCGAGCTTAATAATATTCGGCTTGAAAAGCTCACGAGCCTAAACGAGCTTTTTTATTATATATACATACACATATATAATTATAATCTAGGTCAATATAATAAAATCTATAAAGATAAGAAAATAATAATAATAATAATTCAATTTTTTATTTTTTGAAAAACATTGCACACAATTATTTAAAAAATTTATAATTATAGATTTTGTTTTGAGTTTAAATGAGCTCTAGTTAATTCAAACATATACGAACTTGAGCTCGAGCTCATTCAAGCTTAACGAATCGAGCTTTTCTGCTTCTCTATAATGAGTTTT
Source organism: Jacaranda copaia (assembly GCA_014898725.1). NCBI lineage: Eukaryota > Viridiplantae > Streptophyta > Magnoliopsida > Lamiales > Bignoniaceae > Jacaranda > Jacaranda copaia. The sequence continues at coordinate 211,426 of JACGDI010005609.1, forward strand.
ATCAAATCAAGCTCAATAAGGCTCGCCAAACATTCATCTATTTCAATGAGCCGAACTTGAGGTTGGCTTTTTAGGCTTGACCAAACTCAACTTGAGTTTAAGTTCACAAATTAATAAATGAGTCGAGCTTGAACCTGCTAAATTCAGGCCTAACTCAGCTCATTTACACCCCTAATTAGTATACTAATAAATTTGAAAGATATATATTGATGTTGTTTGCCACTAGAAAATTAGTAGAGTGGCATCGGCTCCAAGTTCACGGTTCAAATTTCAATGAATTTTAAATTTATGCATACTTTTTTAAAGAAAGAATATATATGTATATATAGATGCAGTTTAATTAGAGATTTTTTATTTTATTTAAGATTATAGTCTATCTCCTCTGTTAATTTTTGATAAATTTGAAGCAATTCTCATCTTTAGTGTCCTGAAATGCAAAGGCAATTGATGGAGATTAAGGAATGAGCTATCAGGTGATTGCAACTTGAGGAGCTTTTGCCAGTACTCTAAGTTATCTAATGTTTCCAAGCTAAATAGTAAAGATGTAAGCACTTTGTGCACCTCTTCTATTGGTATCCTGCCAATCACATTTTATTACCTATTGTTATTTTTATGAATTTAGCAAATGAAATATTTCTGATTGACGTGTTGCTCTTGAGGCTCAGGTATAAAGAATGCGTCAATGCTTTAGTGCGAGAGTGCTTGAGGTCAATGAAGGAGCTGCTCGACCTGGCGGAAAGATATATGACCCAAGAGGAGATGAACAAGTTTAAGTTTGGATCTTCTAAGGTCGATAAAAAGAAAAAGGAGAGAGACGACCAGAAACATAGAGAGAGAGGTCGATCTCCAATAAAACACTTCCATGACTACACACTAGTAAATATTCTGAGGAGAGAGGTCCTGTTTGCCATTTAGCATGACAATCTCCTCAAGAAACTAAGAAAGTTGACGGAGACTGAAACAATGAAAAAATAAAAAAAGTATTGCCACTTTCATAAATAAAAGGGGCATGATACAAATGAATACTTCAACCTCTAGAACAAAATCGAGAGGCTTATTAGATAGGGCCATCTCAAAAAGTATGTGGCTGTGGACGCATAGCTCAAAGAGGGCAAAACTGATCGAACTCCCCGTAGAGAAAGGTCGGTTAGCCCAAGAAGAGAGGACAAGGGAAAAAAACCCACCCACAAAGATCGCCCGCCCATTTGAGGAGTAATTGATATGATCGTGGGAGGTTCCACTAAGGGGAACTCAAAATCAGCAAGGAGGCAAACTCAAAGGAAGCTGGAGTTAACCAAAGCCTCTCCTGTCGAAACGATATTTCATTTATCAATGAGTGCAGAGCCTATCTATTTTACTGACAGCAACTTGGCCCGCCTCGAGGAAAAGAATATTGACCACAAAATTGATTATCATATGGTAGTCTTTGTTGAGATTGCCAACTTTGAAGTGAGAAAGGTCCTAGTCGATAACGGTAGCTCAGCTAACATCATTTTTCTCTCTATCTTGAGAAGAATGAACTTAGGGCAGCTGAAGTTTGAACTTGTGTGTACCCCTTTGGTCAGGTTTGGGGGGTTAGAAATCATTCTTGAAGGATCCATCAATCTATCAACATCATTTGAGGAGGTGCCTCGAAGAAGGACTTTGATAGTGAACTATTTGGTGGTTAACACCCTATTTTCTTGTAATGTTATAATTGGTCGACCTTTCCTAAATGATTTTTGTGCCATTGTGTCTACCTACGACATGAAGATCAAATTCCTGATCACAGCTAGCACAGGGGAGCTATTGCGTGTTACAATATTTCGATGGAGTCAAGCGAGCAGAAGACTCGACCATAACTGAAAGCCTTAGGGGATGCCTCTGTAGCAAAACCCGAGGAGACCTAAGCTAATAAGAAAAGGAATTTGAAGGATACTTGGTTAGAGCCTGTCATGGAATTTAAAACTATTGAGCTGGAATAAGGGAACCCTAACAAGACAACTTGGGTTGGGACAAATATGGGCCCCCACTTAGAATGCTTTATGGTCAATTTCCAAAGAAGAAACATTGACATCTTTGCCTCAAAAGCATCCGACCTCCAGGGAATCGACCCCAGCATGATCATGTATTGACTCAATATCGACCCTTCATACAAACTAACCAAGCAAAAAATGAGGACATTCAATGCCGAGAGGACTAAGATCATCGAAGAGGAAGTTTGAAAGCTCCTAGATGCAAGTTACATTGTAGAAATTCAGTATCCATCTTAACTTTGTAATGTTGTACTCATCCCAAAAAGTGAGGGACAATGATGTATGTGTAATGATTTCACATATTTGAATAAAGCTTGCCCTAAAGATCCTTACCCCTTGCCTTGAATAGATTTACTATTAGACTCCACTACTAGCTGTGGTTATTGAGTATGATTGATGCATTTCAAGGCTATCATCCATTATTCATGGCCCCCGATGATAACGATAAAACTTCTTTTGTGGTTCCTAATGGAGTTTATTATTTTTGGTCATGCTTTTTAGACTAAAAAATGCTAGAGCAACTTACCAAAGACTAGTCAACTTCATATTTAAGAATGAAATAGGTAAGTCAATAGAGGTCTACATTGACGACATGATTGTAAAGATAAAAAATTCCTAGAACCACTTGTTCAACCTCAATCACACTTTTACAATTTTGAGAGCATTTGGTCTAAAGCTGAATCTAAACAAGTGTATGTTCAAGGTTCAAGGAGAAACATTTCTAGGCTATATGGCTAGTCAATGGGGCATTAAGGCAATTCCACAGAAGATTCAGGCCATCTTGGACATTGCCTCTCCTCGAACAGTTAGAGTATACAGTGGTTGGTCGGAAGGTTATTACCCTGGGTAGGTTCATCGCTAGATTGGTAGACAAAAGCCTACCTTTTTCAAAATTCTCATAAATGCCAAGAAGTTGAGCTTTCAATGGAATAAACAGTATGATCAGGAGCTTGTCGAATTAAAGTAGTACTTGTCCTCATTCCTCATTTTTGCAAAACCCAAACTTGGAGAAGTACTTCAGATATACTTAGCTGTCTTTGAAGCTTCAATTAGCTTGGTCTTGGTCTCGACCAGAGATGAAAACTATCGCCTAGTCTACTACTACAGTAAGTTACTCCAAGGACCAGAGCATAACTACTTGAAAATCGAGAAATTTGCAGTCTCACGCCATGATTATGCTGACCAACCAATTATTGAAGCAAGTGTTGTCGAAGCTAGACATATTTGGGAGGCTAACCATATGGGCCATCAAATTGGGAGAATCTGGTATCACTTTCCATTCAAGAACAGCCATCAAAGCACAGGTTTTGGAGGTCTTCATTGCCAAACGAGTCAACCTACTTGGGAAAAATTGCAAAGCCTCTCTCGTTTGGAGTTTTTACGTCGATGGATCATCGATCACTTTTGGAAGGGGAGTAAAAGTTGCCCTCCATTCCCCAGTAGCGGAGGAATATGATTTTGTAATAAAACTCAATTATACAGTTACCAATAATGAAGCAAAATATGAAGCCTCATTACGGGAATAAGGATAGCACTTGACCGAGACATCGAGCACCTAATAGCGATCACAGACTCCCAACTGATAGCAGAATAGTTCTAGGGAAATTTTGAGGCAAAGGATTCGACGATGAGCCAGTACCTGACAAAGGTTAGAAAATTGCAGCAATCATTCAAAAAGTTCACCCTTAGTCAGGTACCTTGATATGAGAACGAGTGTGTGGATGCCCTATCCAAATTTGCTAGCTCGACCAAGGGCACAAGAGACAAAACAGTAGCATTTGTGATCATTGATAGGTTATCGATTAGCCCACCCAAGGAGAACCTGGTAGGGAGCATTGAGGAAATAGTCCTTTTATTGCAGGTTCCAATCAAACTCTATTTAAGTCATGACACAGTCCTCAAAGATAAAAATGAGGCTCGACATCTTTGAGAACAAGCTGTCAAGTTTGCACTCGATAAGCATGGCCAACTTTATAAGAGATTAATCTCTGGACTGTCCCTAAAATGCCTGGATCCCGACCAGGCTCTTAAAGTATTGTAGAATATCCATGCAGGCATGTGTGGGAATCATTCTGGGGGAAGATCCTTTGCACATAAAGTAATCAGGTATGGATACTTTTGGCCAACAATATTGAAAGATTATGTGAATTTTGCTTAAAAATGTACATCCTACCAAGTTCATTTAGACCTACCATGCCAACTTGCTGCACCCATGGTTAATGTTCAACCAATGGGGGATCGACATTTTGGGTTCACTGTCGAAGTCAACAGGTCAACAAAAGTTCATAATCATGGCAGTTGAGTATTTTACCAAGTGGGTTAAGGCCAAGACTGTCCCAAAGATAACTAATGCAACCATTAAGAGTTTCATATGAAAAAATATCATATGTCATTTTGACCTACCCAAGATACTCATTTCAGACAATAGGACTCAATTTTAGAGTAGAAGTACCAAAAGATGGTGCGAAGCCTTGGGAATCACCAAGCACTTACTTCAGTGGGTAATCCATAGTTGAACGGCCAGACAGAAGTGACAAACAGAACAATTCTCGACCATTTGAAGCTAGGAAATAAGATACTGGGTCGAGCTGGGCAGACAACCTCCCATGAGTGTTGTAGGTATATAGAACAACTCCCCATACAGCCACAGGTCACAGCCCTTACAATCTGGTCTATGGGTTTGAGGCTGTCATCCCCTCAGAACTCATTCAACATATAGCTCGAGTCATTCACTTTCACCCACTTAAAAATATATCAAAAAGAAAGCTCAACCATGAGACTATCGATGAGTTAAGACAAAACGCTTATAGCACTATACAATACTACAGGTCAAAGATGGCGAGAACTATAACAAAGGGATCAAGCTACATCATTTTAAGGTCGAAGACCTCATTCTCAAAAGGTGGAACTGTCTAAGAATGTTGGCAAACTCGATCCAAAATGGGAGGGACCCTATACTGTGGTGAAGGTATCAAAGCATAATGCTTACTAGCTAATTTGCATGGGAATGAGCTCCCTCACTAGTAGAACATCGTCAACCTAAAGAAATTATACATATGAAATCACATTATAATCATCCTCATATTCTTTGATTTGAATAAAGTTTCAGCAACATTGCTACCATTTGTATGTATTGTCACAGTCATATCTACCTTACACCATTCTAAGTTTCGAGTCAATCGTGTAGTCGACGAATAAGCAACTTCACACTACCACCTATATTTCAAGTTGACCCCACAGTCGACAAACAAGCAGCTTAATGCTGCCACTCAGATTTCAAGTCGACCCCGTAGTTGATAAATAAACAGCTTCATACTGCCACTAAAGTTTTAAGTTGACTTCGTAGTTGATGAATAAGCAACTTCACACTGCCACTCAAGCTTTAAGTTGACCCCATCGTTGATGAAAAAATAGCTTTACACTACACTTAAATTTAGAGTCGACCCTGCAGTTGATGCAAAAATAGCTTCACGCTACTAAACTAAAGTTCTAAATCGATCACATTGTCAACTCAAAATAGCTACACACTAAAAACTCAAGACTTTTTAGCCTAAACTAAATAATTGACCTAATAGTCGATCAACAAGTCGACCATAAAATAATGAAAAGTGACTATAAAGTTGTTAACTATTCACCTATCCAATTGCGACAATAAAGTTGCATTTGACAAGAAACATGTGAAATTCACTTCATTCAATAACAAAGATGTGAAAAAAAGATCTTTCATTCATTAAGTAGTCATTACAATGGCATTCCTATTGTGAAAAGAAAAAAAAAAAGCAACAATAACGACAAAGAGTTTGGGTATCAAGTCTGGCTCGACCATACCTGGCCATCTGCCTCCTAGTCTTACTTGGGCGCCGGCATTACAAATGTGAGTGGTTGGATAACTTGAGCTGGTTGTGAAGGCCCTGGGACATCGCTCATGAAGTTAGTTGAGCACAGCATGTACTATGTGATGTCGACCTGCTCTTCTCTCAGTTGGACGGCAAGGTCCTTAGCGAAGGTAAATTCACTTACCAACTCAATCAGCCTGGCCTCGACCTCAGCCTATTTTTTTTAGGCTTCAATCATTGGCTCAATGGGAGCATTGGTCGTAGTGTCCTTCTCCCTGGCCCCATTGACCCCACGCTCCTCAAATTTAAGGAGAGCTATAACTTCTCATCTAAGATAGGGCTTTGTCTAATTTTATCCTCAGCTCAAAATGTGTAGCCAAACACTCAAGCTGCTTTACTACCTTGTGGAATGCATTGTGAGCATCGTTGATGGACATGACCACGCTCATGTCTTGAAAGGTCAAGCTCAGCATGAATTGTTCCATCGCCTCCCGCCATATCTTGGGGAGCTATCGAGAGAAGGCTGCCCAAGCCTCATCGAGCCTTTCTATGTGGCCAACAGATCGACCAAAGGAGTAGCTCACCTACATGTCCAAGTGAGCCTTATTTAGCAGAGATTCCATTCGACTTCTCTCCTCGACCGCCTATACCAACTGCTGATCCTTTGCATCCAGTTACTCTCGAAGGTCGACCATCTTCTTTGTCAGCTGCTCAACTAGAAGCTGGGAAGACTCAAGTTGTACCTTGAGGGTTTATGCATCCCCTCCTTCTTGAAGCTCTTCCCAATCCGCCAGAGCCTACTCCGACCAACGATACAAGTTATATCCCAGCTGGCTCACGTAAAACACAGAGCGTTAATGAACAATACAACTTTTTGAAATAAGAATTCAATGAGAAAAATTCAACCTCACACTTACCATGTTACTAAGGTAGGCCAGAGCCCTGAGGACGCCAACTTGACTCAGGTTTATGAGTCTCAGCTGGTCTATAGAGAAAAGCTCGATTATCATCCGTTTGAGGGTGTCATCGCCCGCCATCCTCGATTGTAAGATGGAGGTCAAATTGGTTACCTCCATGGTGGGGTCAGGTCTAAAACAGGGTGATTCCAATTGAGGAAGTTGAAACAACATCCCATCGCCAAGCTTGCCAAACAAGTTGTAGCCAGTCATCGCCTTCTGTTTTCCCTTATCGTCTGCTGCCTTCTTGGGCGCTAAGCCTCTTTACTGGGTCATCTATGTTTTGCCTTGAATCATGGGGCTGCTTTGAACATGCTCCTCTGATTGAGCAGGTTGGGGTTGGGGTGCTTATTCAATCAACAACACGACAGGAGCGATGGTCAATCGGGTCAAGGGGGCCGACTCTGCTATGGGGGCCTCTCGTCAAGTAGCTACTTGATGGTGCTTTTCATTCCTTTATGCTCTTATTGCAAACTCTGCTTGACTGCGAGCTATTACCTCTTTTTGATCTGCCAATAGAGTACAATAAAAGCCATCAGAATCGAGCAGAAAGAAAGAAATTTACAATTATCACAATCAACAAAGATAACCACCTAGTCGATCGCCTGTGGGCAAGTCGAGCACAGCTGGCAACAGGAGAGCTAGTGCTAGACATCTTTCCTCGATTAGGACTAAGGATTCCATAAGCCTAAAATTGACTAGGTCCCGAACAAAAGTGTTGGGCCAGCTGGGCATTTAGTTCCTTGGCATTTCCACATGTCCTCTCTACCACTCCCATGGAATATTAAACCCTTCGAGCCCTCGAACATAAAGAAAGTGTTTTTTTCACTCTTGGCCATATGAGGAGGAAAGGGCTACCAAGAACTTTCCTCATGGGTGTGCCGTCAAATAATAAAAATTAGACTTTTCTGTATTACCCGACTTCTAGGACATTGGCAAATAAAATAGATTTGAGAAGTTGACAAAGGAGGCTAGCTAGTCGAATAGGTATATCAACACAACAAAACTGTATATTATGGCAAAAAAGTTGGGGAAGAGCAGGGTTATACAGACCTCGAGGTTCACCAGGAGGTTAACTATGGCTGGCGCTAAGGGAAACCTAAGGCCGTACTTGAATCCCTCCTCAAACACTATTATGCATCCCTTTGGAGATCGATGCATCCTAGCCCGAGGCCTAGGCACCAAAAGTTCATTCTCATTAGGAATGTGGTACATCTCCCTAATTCTAATTAGGTTAGTCGGGGATATTTTGGAGACTATTTTGCAATAGTAGTCTGGTGTAAATAATCGACTATGTGATGTAGGTGCTTCACTGGGGCTAGTCTCGCCCCCAGAGGTAGCTCTCTTAGTGTTCAAGTTGCTCGAGCTACTCACGGTTGAGCTATCACTCAATGAGCTATCAGAACTACTCTTAAACGTACTTTCAACCCCAGTTTCCCTTTGGAACGGTATACTCTCAGACCTAGTGTTCTCACTATCTAAAGCACTAAACATCTTTGCAAAGAAAAATGAAGAAAAGCACAAGCTTGCAAAAGAACTTGTAGTGGGTAGCTTGAAAACTTTAGGTGCAGAAAAGATTTAGAAAGCTTTGAAAATAAGAACTCAATCAAAGCGAATTCAACAAAAGTGAAAAATGGATGTCTCTACCCTACCTATTTATAGATATTTAGACATAAAAACCCAAACGACAATAATAATTACACTGCCACCCCTTAGTGCTTCGTATTCTATGATGTAACTAGCACATTAAATACACAAATAATCATCAAAAACCCTGGTCGAATAGGCGTAACCATCGTAAAACCACTGTAACCGTAGTTCAGTTATCTACTCCTTGTTCTTTCCCATTGACAAGCTTGATCAAGACTGCAAGTTGGGGGGACTCATAATATGGGATAGCCAAACAAGCCCAACCCAACAAGCTATCGACCTCAGAGAGAGGTCCTAGGCCCACTTAACATGTACATCCTAATGTCATTTTTGGACCCAATTGGGTCGAATCACTCCACCACAGTCATCTGGTTGAGTGGATTGCCCTCGACCACACCTAACAAGAGGCTTCAAGCCACTTCATCTGATCAACCATCCCTCTGATCAACCGCCTTATCTGTTCGATGATTGTTGATAAAAGTGCTCACTCCTATGTTGATTTATATCCTTACTGCATTAATGCTCTAACAAATAGCATGTCTTCGCATTAATAGTGCATGCCACTTGGTACAATATTTTCCATCAACTCTAGCAGGGAGACACACCCTCAGAGTACTGTTCATCTTGGAAAGCAAGAGATGATGCCATCTGAAATATTATCAGAATGGGATACGATCAATAACCTCCAGGCAAGGACAAGAGCCTTCTACACTTGATAGGAGCATCTTAGACATATCATCCACCAAGAAAAAGCTATAAATACCTCATTGCTAACCATACTCTAGGTAATATCATATACACTATATGCTCTTACTCTTCTGTTCGATTACCTCATTTTGATTAGAACTAATTTAAACATCGGAGTGCCTTTGCCAGGGGCACCTTGGCTAGTTAACATTTGCTGTTTGTTGCAGATCTCAGATCTCAAAATATATTACTGTTGGATCATTCAACCTCCCTAGTCGAATTAGCCTAAACACAACCCTACTCAGTAAATACAACTTTCAACCTCATCAATTTTTATTTTCTTTTTCTTTTAAATTAATTAGATCCATTTTTAATATATTGAAATAATTTATTAATGTTATTATTTTATTATTTTCTCAATATTTATTTAAAATTAAAGTTTTTATAGCCAACTTAAAATTGTAATTTTTATACTACTTAAAACATCAACATGCAATACTTTTTTTTATTTCAGTCAATTATATTTTATGCCTTTATTTTAATATTATTTTCAAATATTTTTGTATGTTCATATACGAATTTATATATCTTTGATATGAATTTTTATTTTATCATTATTTTAGTTGTAGCTCTCTTAATTTATTTAGGTAGAAAAATTATATATAATTCATATTTGAGTAATGTACCTCGCATAATGTGATGTTATAAAATATTTAAAAATATTATAAATTTATTAAGTTGTGTGAATTATTTCAATTTTCTTATCAAATGAATGTAGGAATACTATATATTTTACTATAAAATATTCATTAAATTTATTACACTAGATTTACTCATTTCTAATTATGTATAAGAAAAACTTTTTTATTTTTTTTATATAATATCATGTGCTTTGATAAGTTTATTTCCATTTGTTGAATCTTTACTTATTGTAATATTTTTATAAAAAAAATTATTTTATTTCTCTTCAATATTTATATGCAACTAAAAATAAAAATTGCATTGCTAAGTAAATACTTTTTTACAATTCATATATTTCATATTTAGTAATTTATATTCACTTTGATTATATTAACTATAAAAAATTAATGGATATATGAAGTAATGAAACTATCTAATAAATATGAGCTCTAACAAATATTAACTTATTTTTCATTTAAAGAATTAGACTTTTTTTAATTTAATTATACTTTTTTATCCAAAACAAACATAAAATTTATCTAACTAAGTTATTTCAAAAAAACGATCAATTTTTTAAACTTAATAAATTCTTTTATATTTATATAGAAATAATCACTTTATTTTTAGTTGAAGTAATACAATATTTAATTATTTCTAATAAAAAATTATTAAATAAATAAAAAATATTCAATCATTTGATCAAATAAATTCTTTTATTTCTTAATTAAATAATTATTTTCTAGACAACTTAGAATTTAAATATACATATATATATATATATATAACTTTTACATAATTTATATTATATATACTTCAAAAGTAAAATTAAAATAATTAACAACAACATCATTTATATTTTCAATGTATTTAATTACTCTATTTTATTGATGTTGTTGAAAGTTGCATATAGAGAAAAAGGGGTTGTGCTATGGGTAAATCGATCAGGGAAGTCAAGTACTTAGGATTGTATATATCTTGAGGCTTGAGATCTGCAACCACAACACACGTTAAACTAGCCAAGGTGCCCCCAGCTAAGGCACTCCAATGCTCAAGTTAGTTCTGGTTGAAATGTGAAGATCGAACATAATACAGAGAATGTAAAGCTTATAGTGTATTGGGCATTACCTTAAGCATAGTTGAGTCTGTAGTATTTATAGCCTTTTTCAGGCATGATTTAATCCTAGTATCCTTATCAGGCATACTGGATTTTTGTCTTTACTAGGGAGTTGGTGGTCATTCCATGTCCAGATCCCAGTACTGTTCCAAGTGGCTAAATTTCCTATTTTCCCTGATGAACAGTACCAATGGAGGCACGTCTCTGCCAAAGTTAGTGGCAAGGTTGGCAGAGTTGGTGGTAGCAGTTGTACTAGCTGTCACGCATCATTAATGCAGAGGCATGTAGCCTGTCGGACTAATAAATGCAGCAGAGATTTGAGTCAATACTGGAGTGGGTCTTGAGATCGATACATGTCGACCAGACCTGAATATTTAAACTTCTAAAGTGGTCGTGAGGTTGATGCAGGTCGACCACAAATCCTACCAAGTGAGATTGATACCGATCAACCAAACAGACTTATTGTTGGGCCTCCTGGGCTGTCTCATTTGATGTTGGGCCTGTTGGGCCTACTAGATTATCCCATATCATGAGTCCCCCCAACTCATGGTCCTAATCGAGCTTGCCGATGAAAAGGAGTAGGGAGTTTACATTCAATTATGGTGGTTACCATGCTCGACCAGGATTTTTGAATCCTCGACCCAGGTTTTTAAACTACCAACCAAAGTTTGAGGAAATTTCTCTGCATTTAATATGACTATTAGTGCGTAGAATACGAAGCGTACTGGGGCAGACTGTCATCATAGCAGTTATACAGATTCCCATACACAAATGCTTATAAATAGGGGGATAACCAACTCCATTCATACTTTTGCTGTCTAAACTTTTGGTCGAATCGCTATCTTTGAAGCCTTTCATGTTCTGCGCTTTACCTTTCTGAGATTTCCACTATAAGTACCTTTGCTATTCTTATTCTTTTCTATCTTTCCTTTATAGAAGCATGTCTACTAGCCTAGATTCTGATAGCACTAGGTTAGAGAGTATGGCCCATGGGGGGAGACTGGGGCTAAGAGCGCATTTGAGTCGTCTTGTGGGAATGAATCAAGTTCATCCACGAGCAAAAGCTGTAGCTTGAGCAGTACTAGTAGCTCGAGCGACGTTAGGGTAGTATCGGAGGGGGAAGCTGGCCCTACAGATATACCTACAAGTTGGGATCGATTATTTATCCCTGACCATTACACCGAAATAGCCTCTAAAATAACCATTGGAGATTTAGTCCGTATTAGAGCAGCGTATCATATCCCTGATGAGTTTGAACTGGTAGTGCCAGAGACCTAGGGTAGAACGCATCAACCTCCCTGGGGATTGATAACTATATTTGAGGAGGGGTTAAAGTGTGGCCTCAGGTTCCCATTTGCCTAGCATATAGTTGACATCCTCCTAGGGCTAGGGGTCTGCATCACCCAATTACTCCCAAATTATTTTGCTATACTGTACTGTTTTGTTGTGCTAATGTATCTATACGACTAGCCCACCACCTTTGCTAATTTCTCAAATTTATTCCACTTTTCCATGCCTCAAAAATTGGGCAGTAGCGAAGAATCTAGTTTCTATTACCTGACTGCTCAACCTCGGTGAAAATTTTTGATATCCCCCGTCTCTTCTTACAGGCAAGAGTGAAAAAAATACTATTTTTATATTCGGGGGCCGGGAGGGTTCTTACTATTCTGAGGGGTTGGTGGAGGGAGCCTATGGAGATGCTCGAGAACCAAACACCTAGTTGGCTTAACACCTTCATTCGGGATCTAGTCGGATTTAGGTAAATAGAGGCCTCAATTCTGACCGAAGAGAGGTGTTTGGTTCTACCTGGCCTATCACCTACCCAGCTCGATCTGCTTGCAAGTGATCTACTAGGTAGAAACTTTTCGTCAACTATTTTCATTACATGCTATCTTTCTGCTCGAATCTGATATTTATTTAAATTGTTTGCTCGTATAGATCACAATGAAATAATGGTCCACAGTCGTAATGAATCCCAGGTCTGGGTGCTGAGCATTGAGGCACGTTGACAAGTTGCTACTGTTGCTCGATGGAAGGCGCTGCTGAGCAGATAATCTCAACAAGGTCAACGTCTGCACCGCCTCCACCATAAATTGAGTCAGCTCCTGAAACCCAATCTGCTCGATGGGAGGAGCTCGAGCACAGCAGCCCTTCGAGTCGGGGTAAGAGGCAACTAGTCTAATAGGAAGGTTCAGCTCTGAAGAAGGCTACTGAGGGTAAAGAAAAATAAAAGGTTGTGATAAGTTAGGACTTGTTTAGCAAGCCTGGTGACAGCCTGCTGTTCTAGCTTTCTCAACTGTCTCCTTTGTGATTTGCCACCAATCGAGATCAGGAGGTAACGGACTCAACCTCAATCATGGAGAAGGGCCGACAGGTGCCGAAGCTCTGAAGTGGATGACCAGCAAAAGCTAATGAACCTGAGTCAGCTCGGGATGATGAAAGTAATGTCCTATTACTGTAACATGACAAGTATGAGGTCGATAAGCTCGACCACATCTTTTCTGTTATGATCATATTAGTTTGAGAATGATACTGCTGTGTTTCAAATAAGGCAGCCGGGCTACAACATGTTCTGGCAGTCTGAGATGGCACTGGCTGCCAAGGAGGAGTTGGAGGTAGGAGGAGAGATG
>JACGDI010005609.1:225094-237747 GCA_014898725.1 Jacaranda copaia
GGCCTTTTAAACCTCCTCAGGCAATTTCTCCGCTCACCTATATGGCGCTTGAGCCAGGCTTAGATTGGGCTAAAAGTGCGCAAGATGAGCCAAGCCAAAGCTGAAGTAGAATTGAACCTGCCTCTTTTTTCTTTTTCCTCTTTTTTTTTTTTTTTGTAATTGTACCCTACTAGAAGATTATCAATAAAAGCATATCTTCTCTTTCATTTTCCTCATATTGCACCATGCATAGCCTTTGATTTTTGTTGTGATAATGTGAAAAATATTTGGTTGCCTGTTGCGTAGTAATGGTATTGCATGACTATGTCATCGATTGCTTCATATTCTTAATCGACTATTTATTTGACCCTTAGAGTTAATTGTCTATCAAAAACAAGTCGCATCCTTTGCTAAGTATGGGGTCGACAAAAAGTGAATGGTCGACTAAAGTAACTCAGGCAGCCAAGAGCCATTTAAGTGGCAGCCAAGGACTGCTTAGTTGTCGACTACGAGGTTGACTAGAAACTTGGACGGCTAGGAGTCGTTTAGGTGGTAGCAAAGGGCTACTTAGTCATTGACTATGAGGTCGACTAAAAACTTGGATGGCTTGGAGCTGTTCATGGCAGCAAATGCTTAGTCGTTGACTACAGGATCGACTAGAAACTTAGACGGCTATGAGCCGTTTAGGTAGTAGCAAGGGGCTGCTTAGTCGCCGACTATGAGATCGACTAGAAACTTGGACGGCTAGGAGTTGTTTGTGGTAGCAAGGGGCTGCTTAGTCATCGACTACAGGGTAGACTAGAATTATTAAAGATAATAATTAAGCTAATAAAATTGCAATTTTATTGAAGCCCAAAAGGTTGTAAGGATAAATGCCATACATTTTTAAATAAAAAATTTTCTGAGATTGATGGCGTTCCATGGGTGGGGGAGTTCCTCTTCTTGTATGTTGGCTAGCCTGTAAGCATTGTGCTTTGCTACTTTGATAATAGAGTATGGCCCTTCCCACTTTGGTTTGAACTTGCCCACATTCTTGGAGACCTCCACCTTCTTGAGGACAAGATCCCCAACGTTGAAACGATGCTCTCTGATTCTTTTATTATAGTTCTGGGTCATCTTCACTCTGTAACACTATATAGTATTGTAAACCCCCTGTCGACGCTCGTCGATAGTTTTGAGATCCAACTTCCTCTCCGATGTGTTTTTTAGTGGGTGGAAGTGGATGACGCGAGCAGTATGTTGGATCAATTTTGAAGGTATGATTGCTTCCGACCCATACACTAGGCTGTAAAGGGTGTGATCGGTGGCTATTCGGAGAGTTGTCCTATAAGCCCATAGCATGCCAAGCAGGTCATCTGTCCAGTTCACCCTGGTGTCCTGAATTCTGGCTTTCAATTGGTTGAGGACAGTTCGGTTGGCCACCTCGATCTGACCATTCGACTGAGGATTGCCCACCAATATGAAATGTTGTGTGATCCCTAAGGCTTCACACCAACCTTGTGTGTTCTTACTCAAAAACTGAGTGCCGTTATTTGAAATAAGTACCTTGGGCAGGCCAAAATGGCAAATAATATTCTTTCATATAAAACCTTTTATGACCGCATCCGTTATCTTAGGGATAACCTCAGCTTCAACCTACTTGGTGAAATATTCAATCATTAAGATTATAAACTTTTGCTGCACTGTTGATCTCGATAAAGAGCCCACTATATCGATTCCCCACTGATCAAACGGCCAAAAAATCTGAACATTAACCAATAGCGTAGCTGGATGGTGCGGCAGGTTGGAATAGACTTGGCATGATGCACACTTGCGTGTGAAATCCACTAAATGTTTCAATAATGTTGGTCAAAAGTATCCATACTAGATTATTTTATGGGCAAGAGACCTGCCTCCAGAATGGTTATCACACATGCCTGCATGAGCATCCTACAATCCTTTCAATGCCTAATCCTAATCCAAGCATCTCAAGGGGGTCCAGCAAAGGATCTCTTATATAATTGACCATGCTCATGGAGGGCGTACTTGGAGGCTTGACCTCGAAGGCGTCGAGCCTCATTTTTATCGTGGGGATAATGCCTTGGCTGAGATATAATTTTATTGGGGTCTGCCAAGAAATAGTCATCTCGTCAATGGTTATTATAAGATTTTCATTAGAGAGTGTAATTGACGGCCTGTCCAAGGCCAAAAATGTGATTTTCTTGTCTCTTGTTCCTCTAGTTGAGCTGGCAAACTTGGAAAGGGCATCTACCCATTCATTCTCAGATCGAGGGACTTGGCTGAGAGTAAATCTTTTGAATGATTACTGCAACCGCTTTACCTTAGCTAGGTACCAGGCCATCGACTGTTCTTTGGCCTCTAAATTTTTCCTAACCTGCTCTGCCACTAACTGAGAGTCCATAATTGCAACCAAGTGCTCAACCCCATGCTTAAGCATCATTCTCATTCTTGCTAGCAGAGCTTCATACTCGGCCTCATTGTTTGTGACTGTAGAATCTAGTTTGATTGCAAAATCATACTTCTTAGCATCTGGGGAGCGAAAAGCAACCCCAATTCCTCCTCCAGATGTGGTTGATGACCCATCGACATGCAAAGTCCAAACAAGAGGGGCAGCGATACTCTTATCGGGTAAGTCAATTCGCTCTGTAATAAAGTCGGCAAGTACCTGAGCTTTGATAGCCGTTCGAGGATAAAAGCTGATGTCGAACTCCCCAAGCTCAATCGCTCACTTGGTCAATCTATCTGATGTATCGGGCTTTGCCAACACTTGCTTTAATGGCTAGTTTGTTAGCACTATGATGATGTGAGACTGAAAGTACGGTCACAGCTTCCAAGCAGCGGTCACTAAGGCCAATGCAAATTTTTCAATATCCAAATAATTATGTTCTAGCTCTTGGAGTGACTTACTGCAATAGTAGACTGATCGATGGTTACCATCCAGGGTCGATACCAGTACTGAACTGATCGATGCTTTCGAGACTGCTAAGTATATCTAAAGTATTTCTCCTAACTCGAGTTTTACCAACATCGAGGGTGAGGCCAAATACTGCTTCAACTCAATCAGCTCCTAGTCAAACTATTTTATCCATAAAAAACTCATCTTTCTGGCATTTTTGAGAATTTTAAAAAAGGGGAGACTTTTGTCGGCCAATCTCGCGATGAACCTTCCCAAAGCCACAATTCTCCCAACCAGCCTCTAAACTTCCCAAACCATTCTCGGAGGGGTAACATTTAAGACTACTTGAATTTTCTATAGATTGGCCTCAATGCCTCTTTAGTTGACCATATAGCCCAGAAATTTTTCTCATCGAACCCCAAATATGTATTTATTTGAGTACAGCTTCAATCCAAATGCCCTCAATATCCCAAAAGTATGACTGAGGTCAAGCAAGTGGTCTTGGGCTTTTTCTGTCTTGACTATCATGTCATCAACGTAGACTTTCATTGATTTTTCAATTTTGTCTTTGAACATGAAGTTGACTAACCGTTGATAAGTTGTCTTGGTATTTTTTAAACTGAATAGCATGAAAAGAAAGCAATATAACCAGTTAGGAATAACAAAAGATGTTTTATCCCTATCCTCGGGTGTCATGAATATCTAATAATAGCCTTCAAATGTATCCATCATACTAAAATTCATACCCAGCAATTGAATCGACTAGTAAATCTATCTAAGGCAAGGGGTAAGGATCCTTGGGGTATGCTTTATTCAAATCGATAAAATCATTACACATCTGCCATTGTCCCTCAGTTTTTGGGACTAAGACAATATTATAAAACCAAGAGAGATACTAAATTTCTATAATATGCCCTGTATCTAAGAGTTTCCTAACCTCCTCTTCGATGATTTACGTCCTCTTGGTGTTGAATGTCCTTGTTTTTTGTCTGACCTGCTTGTATGAGGGGTCAGTGTTAAGGCGGTGCACAATAATATTAGGGTTGATCCCTTGCAGGTCGGATGCCTTCACGCAAGATGTCGACATTTCTCCTCAAGAAATTGACCATGAGACACTCCAAGTAGGGGCCTAAGTCTGTTCAACTATGGGTTGTCTTTTCGGGGTTACCCTCTTTGAGCTCAATAGTCTTGAATTCCCCAACAGGCTCTACTCTGGTGTCCTCCAGCTTTTGCATCTTGTCGACTTAGGTCTCTTTGGGTTCCACTACAGAAGCATCCCCTGAAGTCTTCAGTTGCGATCGAGTTTTCTGCTCAATTGGCTCAACTAAGATGTTGTAACATCTCCACGCCTCCTTCAGGTTGCACAAAAGATCGCCCATGCCGGCTAGGGTTGGAAACTTGACTTTCAAATGATAAGTGGACACAATGGCATAGAAGTCATTGAGGGCAGGTCGGCCAATAATGATATTATAGACAAATGGGGTGTTGACCACAAGGTAATTTAGCATTAATGTTCTTCTTCGAGGAGTCTCCCCAAAAGATGTGGACAAGTTGATCGATCCCTCTGGTATGATCTCCGACCTCCCCAAATCCGACCAGTAGTATGCGCATAGGCTGGAATTTCAATTTGCCCATGTTCATCCTCTTTAGCGTAGATAAGAAGATGACATCCGTTGAGCTACCGTTGTCAATTAAAATCTTGCGCACCTCAAAGTTTGCAATCGCCACAGAAATGACCATCGAGCAATCTATCGCCACAGAAATGACCATCGAGCAATCTATCTTATGATCAACATTTTTGCCCTCGAGATGGGCTAGGTTGATATCAGTAAATGAAATGGGTTCTATGCTCGTTGTGAGGTGGAAAGTTATCTTCACAGGTGAAGCTTTATTGGACTCGAACCTCCTTTGTTTTTGCCTCTGAGCGGACTTAGAGTCCCTTCCAGTGGGACCTCCTGCAATCATGTCAATCACCCCTCTGATGGTTAGGCTATCTTCCTGGGTGGACTTCTTTCCTTTATCTTCTCTCCTAGGGCTAATCGATCTTTTTTTACGGGGAGTTCGATTAGTTTTGCCCCCTTCAGTCTGGGCTTCCATAGTTATGTATTTTTTGTGGTGGCCCTGCTTGATCAACCTCTTGATCTTGTCTTGGAGATTGAAGTACTTATCAGCGTCATGCCCCTTCTATTTATGGAAGTGGTAGTATTTCTTTGATTTCTTCATGGCTTCAGTCTTCGTTAACGTTCTGGGCTTTTTGAGGAGGTTATCATGCTAGATAGCATACAAAACCTCTTTTCTCGGGATGTTCAATGGTGTATAGTCATGGAAGCATTTGATCAGAGATTGACCTCGCTTTTTTTATCTCTTCTTCTTTTTCTTCTCGACCTCAAAGGAATCGAACTTCAGCTTGTTTATTTCCTCTTAGGTCATATATCTTTCTGCTAGGTCGAGCAGCTCCTCCATCTACCTAGGCTGTTCTCGCACCAAAGCATTAGCACATTCTTTATGCCTGAGCTCTAGAAACAACATGTCGATCAAGAACTAAATCCTGGGATTATCTATTTTCAGGACCTTCGTGTTAAATCTAGTAAAATAATCTCGGAGGGACTCCCTCTCGCCTTACTGATGGTATGGAGGTGGTTATAGGGGAGCTTAGCCTTCCTTTTGTTGGCAAACGAATGCAAGAATTTATCACACAGCTGGTCATAAGAGTAAATCGATGATGGTTCAAGCTTTATGAACTAGTCTAGTGCATTGGCTTGGAAGGTAGTCACCAATATTTTGGCATGGATGTATTCATTGTGTCCATGCAGCTACATTATGTGCTTAAACTGCATGAGATGCTCATTGGGGTTGGTAGAACCATCGTACCTCGATAGATTGATAGGGACTAACGTCTATGGTGATGCGCTCATTGATGATTTCCTAAAAGAATGAGGACCCTTTCTCCCGACGAGACCTTTGAAGAGCCTCCATGTTTGGTGCTCTGTCGGTATTTCTCCTCAAAATCTTGTCAAGACATCTGTTCAGCTGCTGGACTTGATGGGATACTTTTTCCCACTCATCCCGATCCGCCTAGGTGGCATTCCGATCAAGACCCAATCTAAGACGCTAGACCCTATTACACTGTAGGGCATGAATAGGTCGATGCGTAAAGTCTGCAGACTCTCCTCTCTCTTCACGATAGTCACGCCTAGAACGTTCAACCTTATCGCGCTGCATGGTTTGATTAAGTTTGGCGTGATCTACCAAGCCCACCACCACCTCCCGCACTTTTGGACATCTCCTTTCTTCCTGTGAACATTTAGGACTAACTTCGCGCTTAGCGGGTGGCTGCTTGGCTTCTCGGCAGGAGCGACTGTTCTCAGGGGACCTATTTTTTAATGGGGGCAGCTGCGGAGTTGCACTGACAGCATGAGCAGGCACTGTAGTGTGCCTATTCAAAGTGGCAGATAACTGGGCTGATATTTGAGCAAAAATCTGTTCACTTATCAGCTGCATCAACTAGGGCATGGTGAGCATCACTACTTGCTCTTGAGGGGCGCTAGTGCGCGGAGCACTTGTACCTTGCTAGGGGTAGGGAGAGGTGGAGAAGTAGACCTTCAATTCTCCTCCCTTTCGGATACTACTCTGTGTGTGTTTACCATTTTTCTTGCTGCAATCTCAATGGATTCCCACAGATGGCGCCAAATAATGCTGGTGAAAGCTGCGTATAGAGAAAAAGGAATTGTGCTATGGGTAGATTGACCAGGGAGGTCGAGTACTCAGGGTTGATATATCTTGGAGCTTGAGATCTGCAACCACAACATATGTTAAATTAGCTAAGATGCCCCCCACTAAGGCACTCTGACGCTCAAGTTAGTTTTAGTTGAGATGTGAAGATCGAACATAATACAGAGAATGTAAAGCTTATAGTGTATTGGGCATTACCTTGAGCGTAGTTGAGTTTGAAGTATTTATAGCCTTTTTTAGGAGTGATTTAACCCTGGTACCCTTATCAAGTGTACTTGCTTTTTGTCTTTGCCAGGGAGTTGGTGGTTATTTCATGTCTAGATCCTGATACTGTTCCATGTGGCTAAATCTCCCATTTTCTCTGATGAATAGTACCAGTGGAGGCGTGCCTCTACCAAAGTTAGTTGCAGGGTTGGTAGAGTTGGTGGCAACAGCTGTATCGGCTATCACGCATCATTAATGCAAAGGCATACAGTCTGTCAAACTAATAAAGGCGGCAGAGATTTGAGTCAACGTTGAAGTGGGTTTTGAGATCGATACATATCAACTAGACCTGAATATTCAAACTTCTGGAGTGGTCCTGAGGTCGATGCTGGTCGACCACGGACCTTACCAAGTGAGGTTGATACCAGTCGACCAGACAGACTTACTGTTAGGCCTCCTAGGCTGTCTTATTTGATGTTGGGCCTGTTAGCCTACTGGGTTATCGCATATCATTTATAATTAAATCACATATATTTATTTTAATATTTTTGCTTCAAATAATTCATAAAAATATTTTTATATGAATTAATGATGTGAGATCAAAAAGTTTGACTAAAGTAAATATCCATTTAATTATTTCTACATTTTCATATATTTATAAAAAAGAAAAAAACCTATGAGGAATTGATATTTTATTTTGAATTGAAAATTAGAAATTTAATTATTACATTACTTATGTACATAATATATGTTAATTAGTAATTTCAAAAATAATAGAATAACTGCATATAGAAATAAAAATAAATAAATTTTACTTATCAGAGTTATATAGAATATTAAGAGATGTTTTACCTTATAAAATTATATGTTACAAACTATTTAATTTATTGAATTAGTTATCAAATAATTAATAACCCAATGTAAGTTATTTTCATAGATAAAGTACCAAGAGGTTATATATTTACTCTAATAAAAAAATATTTAACATTAAAAATTCTCAAGTGTCATGAAAATGTAACAATAACTTTCAAATTATTAAGAAATCATACAAAAAAAGCTTTATATTTTAAAAAAAGTACCATTTGCTTATTTATCATATCAAAATATATAAGTATACACATAGAGCTGTAAATAGATATTCAAAAATTCATTTACCGTTTGTATTCGTATCCATTTATACAAAATTTATTTGCATCCATTTAAAGCGGATATTATCCATATCCAATTAGTAGATATCTGATTATAAATGGATGTAGATATGATAAATACGTATCCGATCCGTTCAATATCTTATTCAAATATATATTTATTAAATAATATATTATTTATATTTTTTTATAAAAACATCATAATTCATATATGTATATATAAATTATAATTGAAGGATTGGAAAGAAAAAAGAATAAATTTAAAAAATTATTATTCTATGGAGGAAAAAAAATGAAGAATAAAGTTAATCAACGCAATTATTATTGATTGACTTTATAATTAATATACTTAGATGTCATTATTATTATTAAGTACTAATAATCAATTATAAAGTTAATTAGTAATTAGAAATTATACTATTTATTTGATTGCCTTTTTTTAATGAAATTATATAGTTTCTTCTATTAATTAAGATATGTATTTGTTATAAGTTAATAGATTTATGTATTTGAATATTTGTAAATAGATATTTAAATAATTATCATCGAATATGGATATAAAAAAAATAATTCGAATACAGATAAATTTAATAAAATATGAATAAATCTGAATAATTATAATCAGATATAAATATATCCGAATTCGATCAATATCCGACGGATACAAATTTGAATATTATTTTTTAATATCCATCAAATTTGTATTCGTATCTGAATATTCAAAAAGTTAAACGGATACAAATATGAAAACAGTATATCCGATCCGTTTAATATCCGTTTACACCTCTATATTCACACACATATGTATATATAATTTAAAAGTCCATTTAGTAAAATATTTTGCACCATTTTTATTTTCTTAAATCTTTTATTTATTTTTTAAACTTTTAACAATTTGTTAATTTCTATATAAATTATAAATTTAGTGATATGAGATAACCCAATAGGCCCAACAGGCCCAACATCAAATGAGACAGCTCAAGAGGCCCAACGGTAAGTCTATTTAGTCGACTGGTATCGACCTCACTTGGTAGGGTCTGCAGTCGATCCGTATCGACCTCAGGACCACTCTAGAAGTTTGAATATTCGAGTTTGGTCGACATGTATCAACTTCAATACCCTCTCCGGCATTGACTTAGATTCCTGCTGTATTTATTAGTCTAACAGGCTGCATGTCTTTGCATTAATGACACGTAATAGCCAGTACAACCGTTGCCACTAACTCTGACAACCCGCCAACAACTTTGGCAGAGATGCACCTCCACTGGCACTATTTATTCGGGAAAATAGGAGATTTAGCCATTTGGCATAGTACCAAGATCTAGACATGGAATGACCCCCAACCCCCTAACAAAGACAAAAGTTAGTACACCTGATAAGGGCACTAGGGTTAAATCACGCATAGAGAAAGCTATAAATATTTTAGCCTCAACCACGTTCAAAGTAATGCCCCATACACTACAAGCTATACATTTTCTATATTTTGTTCGATCTTTTCATCTCGACCAGAGCTAACTTAAGTGTCGGAGTGTCTTAGCCGGAGGCACCTCGGCTAGTTTAATGTGTGTTGTGATTGCAGATCTCAAGCCCCAAGTTATACACAATCCTGAGTACTCGACCTCCCTGGTCGACGTACTAGTAGCACAATTTCCTTTTTCTCTATATGCAGCTTTCAGCAACATCACTTAGAGTTAACAATTCTTTATATTCTATATCGTATTTAAGTGTAAATTATCTTCAAACATAATATTTTTAATTAAAATATTTATATTATTTTATTTAATTAGTAATAAGTTTTCTTTCATTAAATGTAAAAAATAATTACGATTCATGTTTTAATCACATGAAGTAAAATAAATATTACTATAAAATAAATTATTTTAATCATAAAATTATTTTTGGTGCATTGCACCAGGCATATACTGGTAAACTAATAATTATTATTTGTAGACTAATCATAACAAAAGTTAGCTATAAAAGCATTTATTTTGCATTGGGGTAAGTCAACTTTATAGCTAAAGTAATGAATTTTTACAATCAGTTTTTAATTGATTGTAAATGATGATTTAGTATTTTGTGGTGAACTATATATACATTAGGTATTTCTTAAACAATTTTCTAATTTGAGCTTGATATGTAAAAATTATAATTATCAATAATGAATTGATTGTAATAAAGGTTAGCTACGAAAACATTTGCTTCACATTAGAGTAGGTCAATTTTATAGTTAAAGTAATGAAATTTTAGCATCAATTATTAATTGATTGTAAATGATGACTTAATATCTTGTGTTGAATTATATAGAATTTTGTAATGAATTTTTGGATAATATATAATTAAAAAAGTTATAAAATACTTTATAACTAGAGTGCTTAACTTTTTGTCATAAAGTTAGGACGATTTATTGTACTTTTTTATAAGTTTAATTTGAAGAGTTGTTGATAGAATGGACGACTCTTCATTTATTAATTTTGTATGTATTTTTTAATCATTTGAGGATATGCATATATAAATAATATTTTGAACTATATATATTTCATTAATATGGACCAAGTCGATATGATACTTTCTACTTGTTTTATTATAAAAATTAAGATACGCAAATTATTCTTATTTTTATTTTCAAAATAAAGTATAATAATTTAATAATTTTTATAATATTTTCAAAAAATATATGAGTAAAATATATAATTAAATTAAAATACATAGCAATCAAATAAGTTGGAATATAATGTCAAATATTTACAAAGTGAAGACTTTTTTTCTTAAATGTAAAAGTATTTTGTTAAATTTTGAAGTGTAATTTTATTTTAAAAAAAATATAGGTTCATTCTCAATGAATTGGAAATGACTAAAGCTATGGGGGGAAAGGGAAAGGCTAAACACATCCTTTTGAGAATGGGGATTTCAACGGGAATGGGCCATCTTTAAATTATACCAATTATGAATTTAAGAATGGAATTGGGATTGTCTATTCCAATCCCACCCAATTCCTGCATAGCATTCATTCCATTAGGGAATTAATGAGTGAGTAATATGTAAGTTTACATAGAAATGATTTTACAATATGTAGAGGAATGATAAAAATCATTTTAAGTAAAGAAACAATTAATGAAGGAAAAAATATTGTGAGCATTTAAAATTTGCTCCCTTCGGGTTTGGAATACAGATAGGAAGAATGAGGCCAATGAGGCCAATTTGTTCAATGGACTTTGGAATGATCGATTATTTATTTAGCCTAAGTTAGAAAAAATGATTCAAAAAATAATAATTTTAAACAGCTCATCTTAAAAACTAGTTGAATGTTTTAATTAAAAAGTCAACAGATCAATCATTTTCAATTTAAATTGTTTACCTAGATATCGGTATAGATACAGATATTATTAATACGACGTATTAACCGTGGACCATGGCAATTGAATAAAGGTAGGTTCTATCTTATCCCTACACCCCCGGCGTAAGATTTGGCCCGGCCAAAAACACAGACAGACTTACACATTGCCTGAAGCAAAATAAAGACAAGCCTATTTGTTTGAATTAAGTTCGTTAACTATGTCCTGAGTTTGATAATTTTTGCTACTGTTTAACCTAATATATATGCTAATATAAGGAATAATAAAAACAAAGGAGGGATGACAGGCTCCATCGTGAAGGGTTATATTAAATAAAGATTGGGTACAAATACTGAAATTCTAAATTTAGACGCGAGCTTGAGAGTAAACTCAAACTAAATTTAAGCAATATATTATTGTATGATGGCTCAATAGATCTCAACGAGCACTTGATGCAGGTCGAACATATGATGCAACTGCACGTGCACAACGAGTACATCCATGTAAAAATGCTGGTGACCACATTCGAGGGCATAGTGCTCGATTGATTTGTTAAACTAGAGCCCCCATCGATATATTCTTGCGATCAGCTTTGCGATAAACACCTGCAAGCATAATAAATTAGCTATATATATATATATATATATAATTCATAGAAAAATTGATATATAAAATAATAATCATCAATTATAAATTGATCATAACAAAGGCTGATTGCAAAAGTATTTATTTCGCATTGGGGTAAGTCAATTTTATATATAGCTAAAGTAATGAAATTTTACTATTAGTTATAATGAATTGATTGTGAATGATGATTTAGTGTTTTGTGGTGAACTATAGATTAGGTATTTTTTAAACAACTTTCTAATTTGAGCATGATACATAAAAATAAAATAATTATTAATCATGAATTGATTGTAACAAAGATTAGCTATAAAAACATGTGCTTCACATTAGAGTAGATCAATTTTATAGCTAAAGTAATGAATATTTAGCATCAATTATTAATTGATTGTAAATGATGACTTAATATTTTGTGGTGAACTATATAAAATTTTTGTAATGAATTTTTTGATAAAATATAATTAAAAAACTTATAAAATACTTTATAACTAGAGTGTTTAATTTGTTTATGATAAGGTTATGATGATTTATTGTAGTTTTTTATAAGTTTAATTTGAAGAGTTATAGATAGAATGGACAACTCTTCATTTATTAGTTTGGTATATATTTTTTTAATCATTCGAAAATATGCGGATATAAATAATATTTTAATTTATATATATTTCATTAGCATGGACTAAGTCAATGATACTTCTACTTTTTTCATTATAAAAATTGAGATGCACATAATTATTCTTA
>JACGDI010005609.1:237847-255529 GCA_014898725.1 Jacaranda copaia
CAAAAAATTAATAATTTTAAACAGCTTATCTTAAAAAGTCAACAGATCAATCACTTTCAATTTAAATAGTTTACCTAGATATAGATGTAGATATTATTAATACGACGTATCAACCGTGGACCATAGCAATTGAGTAAATGTAGGTTATATATCATCCCTACACCGGCGTAATAAAGACACGCCTATTTGTTTGAATTAAGTTCGTTAACTATGTCCTGACTTTTTTTTTATTTTTTTTTTACAAAAATAGTGTCTAGTTGAGTTGAACACGGACCTCCCACATAATAGTAAAACTAATACCACCTTTTTTATTTATACACACACCCAAATCAGGAGCTCATTAAAGCTCGAACTCTTAACCTCTCGCATGATATGGAAGATTTATGTCATTAGACCATAGACCATTTGCCTACGAGCTACTGGACAACTATGTCCTATGTTTGATAATTTTTACTACAGTTTAACCTAATATATATGCTAATATAAGGAATAATAAAAACAGAGGAGGGATGACAGGCTCCATCGTGAAGGGTTATATTAAATAAAGATTGGGTACAAATACTGAAATTCTAAATTTAAACGCGAACTGGAAAGAAAACTCAAACTAAATTTAAGCAATATTTTATTATATGGGAATGGATTAATTTTTACATCTACTTCATAACGTGAACAGCAAAAATTCATGACAGCTGTTGAAAATTGAAAATAATAACAACAACAACAAGAATAAAAAGAATAGTGACCGTGGGTAACGTAATTGTCATTAATATAATGATCTAAATTTCTATTTTATTACAATCATAATTGCTAGGAGTTTAATATTGACAATAATTGCATTTAACTTGCTATTCACAATTAGTGTCACATTAGCAATATGGATGCATTCGATATGTGTGCTAAAATTTTTATAGTATAAAGTAAATGATTTATTTTTTGATATAGTATTAATTTTCAATAGCATTTGATATCTATTCAAGTTTTTAAATAATAATAATAAAATTTTAATAAAATGATAATTATGGATACGAAATGTGTGGGTTGTAAGCAGTTAGTATATAGTTGTAGTTATGAAAATTATTTAAAAAAAAAAATCAAAGCATTTTAGGTACGTCACACCAAAACAGACCAAAAATGACTAGTTGCCTTATTAAAAGTATAAATACACAGTAACAATAAATATTTTATTATAAATCATAATTTAAAAATTATTATCACTTAAAATATTATTAAAATAAAATAAAAATTGTAGTCACTTAATATATATATTGTCACATATATATTCACTTATTTTTTATCATTAATATTATATTTCTCACCGTGCGTATCCAGATAGCAGCTCAATTCTTCCTGGAGAAAAATTTAATAAATAAATTCAATTGGAAAGCCAAGCATGCATCCAATTAGATGGTCGGTAGGCGACTACTTGTGCATATACACACATACAAGATGCTGCAAAAAAATTGACAATAAGGGCAATTCAATAAATTGATTAAAAATGACATCAAACTTAAATTAATTGACTAAGTAAAAAATGGTCAAGGGGTTCAAAGGATAAACTATGCCTGTAAAGATAGAAAAAAATTCTAATAGATGTAAGTCCATTAAAACTAAAATCATAAATATTGTGTTTTAGAAAGAATTCATCTAAAAACAAATTTAGAGAGCTTTTGAATTAATTACTCAAGTTTCTATTTTAGATAGATAGGTATTGATTTTCTCTTCAAATTGAAGAATTGAACAATGTGTTTGTCAATTCTCCGCTTCATCCCCTACAAAATCCAGCAGCTAATGGCCACATGACGTGTATTCCCCAATAAGTATTTGACGGAAGGGGGAAATCTAGATCAAAAGCGACATAATATTTAAATTTCGGATCCAATATAATACTTTCAAAGGCAATAAAATTAAAATTAGATTGGTATAAGTTATGTCACTAAAAGTGTAATTATTTCCATTAAACTGCAAACGCATTTTATGTAGCTTTACTAATGATTATAAAATAATAATAATAATAATAAAAGTAATATAATAGTATAAATGGAAAAGAGCATGTCAGCTGTCAACTGCAAGAAGTTGAAAAAAATGAAAAAAAATTGATGATAAATGAGAATATTGTATAACTTTCATCAATATTAATTTTGGGACTATAACATGGTTGTAGTGGAGTAATTGTGTGGTTGCAAATGATAGTTACTTTATGATTTTTTAGGATTTAAGGATAAGAATATTTTAAACATATTTTTAGAAATACAGAAAGATGGAGCTACGTTTTATTATTAATAGGAATTATTCTAGTAACCTTTTTTAAAATTTGGTATAAATATAATTAGACTCTACTAGATTTGAGAAATTACATTCATCTCTTCTGAGGTTTAGTGGCATCTAACATCCAGTTATTAATCTAATTGATAGAATATGTTGACATCAACACAAACAAGAAATATGAGAATTCAAGTTTTCCCTTGAGTTCACTGATCGTTATAAAGTTGACTACATATTTGAATGAAAATATCCTTGTACAATTCATGCATGTGAGGACTTACTTGTAATTAAAACAACCTATAAGGGGGATAACTTAATAATTTTGATTAAGTAGTATTGTTGCCATTGGAAATATTTTATCAATTAAATGTCTAATTTTACTGTTTATTTTAATTGATTAATCATATTAATTACAAATCTAATTATGCAAGTGAGTTCAAGTATTACATTCATATGTACCCATATTAGGGTTTGTATCTTATAGGGTGAATAGCAATTTGTGCCCCCCGCTCCTCCAGCCCCATCCCCCCAAGAAAAAAGGGAAGGAAAATTAGAATGTGTATTTCACTCGCACATTTTGCAACTGAAGGACGAATTTTGGCATATTTATTATTTATTTTATCCTTATTATTCAGTATATACAAGCTTAACAAACTATATTTTTTTTTAGCTTTGTCCATTTTTTTCTTATCTTTTAAAGCAATACAAAAAATTAAATTATTAATTTTATAAAATTTAAATTTTAACTCTTGATTTTAATTTTGTATACATATATTCTTATTTCTCTTATGTTTCTCTTATTTCATTATTTGACAACTAAAACATGAAAAATAGTATATTATTCAAATAAATAAATAGAAATATATTTGTATAATTAAAAACTAAGAATTTAAATGATACATACATATAATAAACAATTTTATATATTTGGTGTGATTTTAAAACCAAAATCTAACATAACATCAAAAAATTATAAGACAGGCAATTATATACCAAAAATATATTTTAATTGAACATTCATTTATACCAATTTCTTTTAAAAAAATTATATATTAAATTATTTATCACATAATGGAGAATTATATATAAAAATAAGAAATAATGTAAACTCAAAGAATAAAATCACATTAATTTGCATTTTTTTAGTTATTAATTTCAATTCGGTAACTAAAACATAAAAAAGAGTATATTAAATTAAATAATAAGTACTATATACGTATACAAAATATAAAAATTTAAGAAATAAATTAAAATATAAATATAAAAAGTAAAAGTTCAAACTCAAATTGATGAAGTAAAAGTCCAGAAGACGTACACTTTGCTCGATTTGATCCAAAAATTAGAATTGCTTCTCTGATAACATGGAACAATTAGAATTATTGACATAATTCTCTGATGCTCGTGTCAATGAAATGATTGAAAATATATATATATATATATATATATATATGTATGTTGAAAAATAGTAAAATTGCTTAAGATAAATAATATATGTACTAAATATAGTAAATAATTATTTACAGTATTATTTGTTTGGTGGCCAACGAATCTTGATTTGGGATGTCTTTGTCATTTTAAATTAGTGGCCAGAACTAATCATTCATCCATGTGAATCAATTCAATTGATCAAATTCAATTCACACGTATAAAAATAAAATAAAAAATACACAGATTTTGAAATATTTAATCATTTGAAATATATATTAAGAGTGTAATTATGATGTCCAATTTTATATCACATCATCATATGATTAGTTTGATCTTATAAAATCAAATTTCGAGAGTCGAATGTGTAACTTAATGTTTGGAAGATGAGATGATCACTTATCAATTGACTCATCTTTGAAGGAGTCAATAGTCGTTAACTTATTTATTTAAATTAAATTATGATGCATTAAGGGAGCAAAGATCAAGTTTTAGCTTATCTTGCACTCAACATCAGTGGATCCCTTTGCCTTGAAAAGAAAGGCTTTTATTCAATAATGGTTGGCCAGTAGCGGCTCAAACATTATCTTTATAATAAATTAAGTACTTAAATGATGGGAATCGAAGGATCGCCTCCTCCCTAAGCAGCACATGGTATTTTCACGTGATGCCACGTTACCAACAATAAGGCAAAGATCATCATAGCGTTAATTATTGATGTTGATCTTGATTTATATATTACTTATATATGTAAATAGTTCAGGCGGCAACATAAGAAATTGAATTTGATGGTAAAATAAAATATTCTCCTTGCCCACAAAGTAAAAATAATGGTAAAATATGTTCATTTTTATACATCTCATTTTTCTAATTGATTGAGTTTTAACATATAAGTTTAGATCCAATATGAATCATGGGTTGTTCAATTAGATTCTGTTTGCCGGCTGCCAGCACTATATATATATAAAGATTTTTTTATATTTTTTCTTCTTTAGATCATTAGTTGTAACTTGTAACCTAGACATTTATACTTTTTGTTTAGGATTTCTAAACATTTGCCGATAATAGAAAAATTAGATATAATTTTTCAAACCTGAAGAGTCGGGTTGTATTTACACCAAACATGTGAAGGTGGTCGTAACTCCTCCTTATTAGTATTGATAGTAGTTTCCTGTCCACTTTGCCTCATTTTGTAGCATTTGTTTCATCAACCCTGAAAATTTGGTAAGATCCATGTTTTGAAAACTGGATTGGGCCGGCCGGTCGATCCGATGATCGGAGGTTAGTTCGATCTAGTTGAAGTGTCAAAATTGGTGGTGGTAAAAACTGATAAGAACTAGTCAAAATCGGTTGAAAATGGATCAAAATTGGACCGATTGAACAGGTTCAATTTTTTTTAAATTTAAATTTTTTAAGAAGGAAAAAAAATAAAAGAGAAAAAAGATAATGATTAAAGATTTTGGACATGTAATTTTTTTAAACATGAATTTATTTTCTTAAAATTTAATGAAGTGGTAGTTATATGCGAATATTTATGTTTAATTTGTTATTTTATTTTGTTTAATTTCTCTTAAATTATGTCAAATATTTAGTATAAAAAAATTTATTTTTACTTTAAATTGAAGTGGGAAACAAATGATTACCTAAATTAATGTGAAATATGAATTTTTATTTATTTATAGTTGATAAATTATGAAATAGTATTATTTCTAAAAAATGTACTTAAAAATAAGTAAGTTGAAATTTTTTTCAAATAATATTCTTTATATATTAATTGAAAGTTTTATTTTTTGATAATATTAAAATATTATATATATTTATAGAATTAAATATAATTATTATGTTATTATGACGTTATACCGATTTAACCAATAATCGAATCATTTGAACTGATTAAATTAATAATTAATAAAATCACCGATTTATTATTCGATACAATTTTGAAAACAACGGCTAACATATTTGCTAAATTGTTTATGTACGAGCAACAGAACTTTTTTTCCTGATTAATCATAGTCAGTTGACTTGTCTAAAACAAAGTCCCACTCAGAGAAACAGAAGAGCACAGTGGGCCAACGCCAAACTTCTATAAAAATCACGGGCTATTATGAAGCTGTGATCATCGGAGCAAGCACTGGTATCTTTCTCCCATGGAAATCCACTTCCCATTTCCTCTCACTCAGTATTTCTTCCTTTTCTTATTACTAATTTTCCTTCTAGTAAAAGAGTGTAGAAAATCAAGAACCCGTCAGAAACTGCCTCCAGGGCCCTGGAAACTTCCCATCATTGGCAACTTGCACCAGCTAATAGGTTCACTTCCACAGCACGCACTCAAAAACCTAGCACAAAAGCACGGCCCCCTTATGTACATAAAACTGGGAGAGCTCCCAACCATCGTCGTTTCATCTCCGAAGGTCGCAAAAGAGATAATGAAAAAGAACGACATTGCATTTGCTGATAGAGTGGAGCTCATGATTGCTAAGATAGTTTTATACAACTATTCTGACATAGCATCCACTCCTTATGGGGAGTACTGGAGGCAGATGCGCAAATTATGCGTTCTGGAATTCCTGAGTCACAAGAAGGTTCGATCTTTTCACAGTTTAATGGAAGATGAAGTTCTGCGCCTGGTGGATTCCATCATGTTTTCTCAAGGTCTGCTCATTAATCTGACTCAAAAGATTTTATCCGTTGAATCTGGGATTATCTGTAGAGCGACAGTAGGGCGAGTTTGCAAGGATCAAGAATCACTGATAATGATTATCAAAGAAGCTGTATCGATTGCAGGGGTTTTCAACTTTTCAGATGTGTTCCCGTCGATGAAATTTCTCCATTTCCTGTCAGCTGGTTCCAGGAGAAGATTGGAAAAGATGCACAAGAGGGTTGATTGTATTCTTGAGGACATTATTCGACAGCACGAAGAGAAGAGATTAGTGAGCGGAAATGGGAGAAAGTGTGCAAGTGGTGAATCAATGGAGCAGGAAGATATACTTGATGTTTTCTTGAGGCTTAGTGAGTGCAAGGACCTTCAGGTTCCCATTACAAGGGATAACATCAAAGCCAACATCTTTGTAAGTATCTTTAAATTATATTCTCTATGTACATATGTGATGTATTAAATATTTTTTCATAAAAATAATAGATTGAAAATTAAATACACTTGATATATATCTAATTAGAGTACAAGATGAAATAGTCGATGAAAGTATCCTAACAAAAACTCTCCAACAATCAAGAATAGGGTAAGTAAGACTAGAAAATAAAATTAGATAACAAATGTTTGTGACCACCCATAAAATATGCTATTAGATGTATTTATAGTGGATGTTATTTGGCATTTATACTATATATATAAAGCACCTACCGCATTTATTGAATGTTTTGGAGTAATCTTCCTAAAATGTCCTTATTGTTATTTTTTAATTCTTATAACTACTAAGTTAGTTACCTTTTTTCTTTTTCTTTTTTAAATATTTTATCACTATTATTTAAATAAATGCATTGAAAATATAAAAAAAATATTAACATATAAAAAAGTAAATGAATGTCTAAAAATTTTAACACACACATGAGTATGCTAAAATTAGTAGTAATCCTTTAAGTGACCTTGTTTGGGCTAAGCTAATGAAGAGGATCCAACAACTCATGAAAGCAGGTACCAATGAAATCGAGTCAAAGCCAATTATCCCCGAAGGCAAGAATAGTGGGATGCGGTTCTAAGCTTTATTTGTGTTTTGTCTAGTTAATGATAAGAGGGCATTTAGGCAATACCCGATGGATGACTTTTACGTAATTATACTTACTACGAAAAGCTATCACGTAATGTGAAGTTCTATGCCTTAATTTGACAAAAAGATAAAGTGATCTATTTTAATTCCCAAGAAATATTTTTTCGATCTAATTCTTCATTAACTGAACTTAAATTCTCTCTCAACGTGAGAATTATGTGTCCTCCTCAACACGCAGGAAATGTTTATAGCTGGAATAGAGACTTCATCGTTAGTCATCGAATGGGCCATGTCCGAAATGATGAAGGATCCGAGAGTCTTGCGCAAGGCACAAGCGGAAGTGAGACAAGCACTCCGAGGAAAGGAAAGATTCCTGGAAAGCGACATCCAAAAACTGAAATACCTAAAAATGGTCATCAAAGAAACGTTAAGGTTACATCCTCCTGGTCCGCTGCTGTGCCCGAGACGCTGTCGGGAGCAATCCAAGATTGATGGGTATGATATTCCGGTGAATACAATAGTCATGGTCAATGTTTGGGCTATAGGAAGAGACCCTGAATATTGGCAGAAACCTGAGGAATTTAAGCCTGAGAGATTCCAAGATGCTGCCATTGATTTCAACGGCAATCATTTCGAATTAATACCTTTTGGTGCAGGAAGAAGGATTTGTCCAGGAATAGCGTTTGGCTTAGCCGGCGTTGAATTCTCTCTTGCTCATTTATTGTACCACTTTGATTGGAAAATCCCAGGTGGGATTCGTCCGGAGGAATTTGATATGGCTGAGAACTTTGGTGCGTCAGCTGGGAGGAAGAACAACTTGTGCTTGATTGCGAAATACTATGATCAACTTGATGGAACCGAGGCAACATCTGATCCTTGAATTTCCCATAAAATATATTAGGGCTTTGTTTGTTAGGTTTGATTAGCTATGATATATATCTAATCAAATCTCTTTTAATATTTATTTTAATTAATAAAAGTTATTGATAAATTGTAGGCTCAATATTATTTATTGTTACTTTTGAAAAATGGATCAAGGGATGGGAGGAGGGAAATGCTTGATTTGACGTTATTAGAATTACAAAGACTAAATAGAACCTATTTTTTTTTTTTTTAACTTATTTCCAATTAAACCTTGTTCTTAATAATGGGGAAGAATGAGAAAATTGTGAAAATTTTATTAAAAAGTATAAAGGATATAATAGTAAATTTATATATTATATTTTAATTATATATTAATCTTATCAACTAAACATAAAATTAAAATATTCTATCTTAATGGGTTTAAAATGTATCTATTTGCTTACTTATCACTTTTAATTACATCATTCAAAACAAATGAGTTCTAGAGGAATGAAAGGGCATGGAAGGTTTCTGAAAATTTACAAGTGAAGAAAATAAACAGGAAGCCATATCCAAACAGTAGCTGAGTTTTCCCTGGAAAAAAACTATACAAATTCAGCCGGAAAGTCCAGCATTCCAAATATGTATGTAGTAGTTTCCTGCCGACGCTGCTTTACCTCATTGCTGCTGTACATACATGAAGTTGGAGAAATTAATAATTCTACATAAATACGTAAGCTCATATCCAATCCAGTAAAATATGGATAATTTTATTTATATCCAAATTACTTGATGTTTTTTGCCCAATCCACGGTGGGTATCCATGAGTTACCCTTATGTATATTTTTTAAAATTTTAATCTAAATTTTAATTTTTGGATTTTACGAAAAAAAAAATTACAACAAACTAAATTAACTTGTACCCTAAAACAATACCCTATATACAAAATAATGTATAATGAAAAGCACTTCCCAAATAGCAGCCACCTATATAGTCAAGTGATAAATAATTTATTGTGCATATTTTTATGAATGTAATATATTTTTTTACAAAGACAAAAATGTTTAAGTGATATTTAAACTTTTAATTTAGAAAACTTTTGGTATCTAATGAAATTTAAATTTTAACTTTTAAATGTAATGTAGTTTAAATTTGATGAATTTTTATTACTTAAGTTGTAAGTTTTAAATTACAATATTATTAATATGCTTTAACTATTTGTTTAAATGTAATAAATTTTGTAGTCTTTTTTTTAAGTCTTATTTAGTTAATATTTTAGTAACATCATGCAAGATAAAAGGTAGATATTATTTAAATTTTAAATATTAAAAAAAATAAAAATTCATTACAGGTACCCATAGGTTACCGTTACCCATCCTTATAGGTAATTGGTCCATTATCTTGTATCTATTCTCGTACCCCAATAAAAAATGAATAAATTTACTCAATCCGTCATTACCCATCATTGGGTTATCCACGGGTATCTAATTGCTAGGTTTACCATACTCCTCTTTGAGAATATTTAGGGAATGTTTGGTCATGTTTTCCCATAACATAACCAAACATATACCCATTTTCTCTCTAAAATACTAAAAAAGATTTTTTCCAAAATACCCTCTTCTATTCTTCATTATCCCAAAATGTCCTCATTTTCTAATATATATGTACATTATATATATATATATATATCTATAATGTATATTTTATTATTATTTTAATAATTAAAAAATCACTCAATTCTAATTACACTCCAAAATTTCAATAAAAAAAATATTCATTTGACTGCTATAATGAAAAATATTTCCTTCAAAATATAAACAAATATACTAAAACTCTCCAAAATCTATTTTTAACTATTCTCCAACACATAACCAAAAATTCATTACATTTCCCATCATTACTTTCACATTCTCCAATATCACTTTCAACATTTATTCTCTCAAAACACATATTAAAATCACACAAAAAAACATAACCAAATATTGCCTTAGTTCTATTCTGAAATAATGAAATGCATTTGAAAAATAAAAACGACATGCTCTGGTACATCATCAATTATTTGAAAACTGAGTAATTATGAATTAATGGACCGAGCATTGTGCTAGAAATTATTATGGTGTTGATGATTTCTTATTGCCGCACTGAATCTAACTGAATCTATGTGGACTCAAGGACTTAAAGGATAATTGATATAGTAGCTATTTGTCAAATTAAATAATCAAAAAGGTTCAAAAAGTAATATTTTTTTATATATATGGTCCATCCAAAAAAAATAGAATAGCACAATCCAAGTCAAATTGCTTCCAAAAATCTATAATTGCCCTGGATTTCTTTCTCATCTTTTTTCACGGGTGAATGATAACTAGAACCACTATGCATATCTTAATTCTATATGTGTAATTGGGTATTTTTATATTTAAACTAACGGGCTGTCAATATTTCTAATCATAGCTGATATATTCGAGCAACATTGACTATACCATAAAGTTTACGTACACATTCTCCGTCCACTCAATAAATGGTAACAGAATTTTTATTTTTGTTTGTATTTTAATATTTGTCTGTTAATATAAAATTACACAACAGTAAAATTAGGGTACCATCACCAATTTGTAATTAATATTAAAAATTTATAGATTTAATTATGACATTAACCTAGCTAAGTTCAAAATAGATGCCCTCATAGCTAATCTTTACTCTTACTAATTTGTAGCTGATGATTATTATTTTTGTTATATATTAATTTTTTTACAGATAATACAGAGTTGATAATTTTTATTGCTTATTATTTAAAAAAATTAAGTTTGCTATAAAAATTTGTAGCCAAAGCTACAAAGTAAATTTCACAGTAAATTTGTACGTATGATGGAATTTGTAACACCATCATAACTTTTTATAAATTTTAAGCCCTCTTTTATAAATTTAATGAGAAACAAAACTTTTTCTTTGCATTTTTTTTATCATTATATATGTATGTATATATGATGGAATTTGTGATACAAATTAGGCGGCCTTGAAGAATTCACTATTCATCAGTAAAACATGTATCTACTTAAATTGAAAGTTGTCAGAGCTTGGAATTTGGAAGTAATTTAGCTACCCTGGTATTTTACTTTTTTGGTAATTAAAGGACAATTATGAGAAAAAAAATGGTCGAAGTTTCACTATAAGAATTCATAACTTTAATTATGATATTGATTAAGCAAAATTCAAAATAAATGTCCTTATAACAAACTCTTATTATGATTAATTATGATTGATGATTATTTTAGATTTATGTGTGTGTATATATATATATATATTATTTTTTTAAAATAATGCATAGCTAATCTGTTGCATTTCAAATATACAAAGTTACAAACTAACAACTAATAAATTTTGTTGCTTCTTATTTAAAAAATTAATTTTTCACAAAAAAGTATAGCTATATTTTGTAATCATAGTTATGAAATTAATTTCAAAACAATTTTTCTATAGCAAACACTAAATTTTTTATAGTGTTTGGCATCTCCTACTTTTTAGGAAAAGCAAAAAACAAAAAAAGAAAAAGGTTTCATAGTGTGGAATATGGAGATTAAATTAACCAAAAATATGTTTCCAGTCAATGTTTTAAATTAGCAGTAATGCCTGTTTTAATTGTCCGGATGACCAAATATTGACTCCATATAGTTACCTCCATATGGGTTTTATATGGTCCGACTTTGTTGAAATTATACATTTTCAAGTGATATATTAATTTGCATTCCAAAAATATGAGAATCATCGATAAAGAACTAAAAAGTTACACACAGTTTTTTTGTCCATTATAAAAGGTGAAGTGGTCAAGTAAACTCCCATTAGGATATCGAGAAAAGTAGGAGTAAAAAACCAAAACAACTTATAATCAATGGATTTCTTTGTTCCCTTCGTTTTACTAATTTTTGCCATTTGGTCATGTTTTCATTTCTTGAAGTCAGATTCCAGGCGCCGGCGAGCAGCCAAGCTTCCTCCGGGGCCTAAACCATTTCCGATCATTGGAAACATACTTCAGCTTGGCCAAAACCCCCACCAATCACTTGCCAAACTCCCCAGATTAAACTTATGGCCCTATAATGTCCCTTCAGCTCTGGAGCATATACACCGCAGTTGTTTCCTCCCCTGAAATTGCGAAAGAAATACAACAGAAAAATGACGGGAAAAATGCAATTTTAGCCTTTTATCTTTTGACACACGTCAGTTTGGTTTATTAAATATTTTGAATTTTTAAAAAAATTCTAAAGTTAAGAAATTTTAGCACATTGAACTCATTTTATCTCAATTTTGGTCCATTTTTCTGGAAAAATTGCAAAAAACTCACTGGAAAATTACAAGCTCGAGCACATGATAGAAAATTTGGGGATTTGATAATACTTGATTACTTGTCCAATTTTTTCCACCTCCTCAAGTCCAATTGGCAAAATTCACCATATCACCTGACACATCATGCCACATCAGCACCCACAAAAAAAGGAGACACATGTTAATTTTTAAGCCTTCCTTCACCGCTTCCCTGCTTCTGGGAATCGAACTTGAGACATTCAATATCAAAAGTAGACAAGACAACCACTTCACCCAATGAGCACATAAGATTTGGGTATTCATTGTTTTTATATGTCCAAAAACCGAATATATTTGCAAATTCAAAAATATATATATTTTCAAATTAAAAAAGATATATTTGTAGATTATTAAAAATCTAACATCTAAAACTAACTCTCTCTCTTTAATTTTGTCTTTTTAGTTGAAGATTTTCAAACCTTTTCTATTCAATAAAAAATAAATAATGAAAATTTGTTTTTAATTTATTTGAAATAAATTCATGAAGATTAAATTTTTATTTTTTAAATTTGTAAGAAAAATAAATTTTTTGAATTTTTTAATTAATAATAACTAAATTAATGACAAAAAATTTTATAATTTTTTTATAAGTAATACAAACTAAATTAAAAAAATTGTACATAAATTTTGATGAAAATTAAATTTATAATTTTTTAATCAAAATAAAAATTAAAGTAACAAAGAACTTTTATCTTGTTTTCATCAATTAAAGTAACAAAGTTTTATCTTTTCTGTTACTTTAATGTTTATTTGTATTAAAAAATTATAAATTTAATTTTTATTAAAATTTAAAAACATAATTTTGTTAACTTAGTTTTTATTACCTATAAAAATTTAAAAATTTTCATTAAAAATCACAAAATTTATTTTCGTGAATTTAGCTATTATGAATTAAAAATTAAAAATTTTATTTTTTTACAAGTTTGAAAAATAAAAATTCATTAATCAAATCGGTAACATTAGTAATTACAGAGGCAATCTTCATTAATTTTTCAGCTGAATTTACTCAGCTTGATTCTGAGGCCACTGGGGAATTCAAGGAAAGTATTGAGGGTATCATGAAGATTGTGGGCGTTCTTAATTTTTTTTGACTATTTTCCAATCCTTATGCCGTTTGATCCACAAGGGGATTAAGCGGAAGGCAGAGGATTACATTGGAAATTTGTTTGTAATGGTCGACGATATAATTAATCAAAGATTGCAATCAAGACGCACTTCCGCA
Organism: Jacaranda copaia; assembly: GCA_014898725.1. NCBI lineage: Eukaryota > Viridiplantae > Streptophyta > Magnoliopsida > Lamiales > Bignoniaceae > Jacaranda > Jacaranda copaia. The sequence continues at coordinate 251,684 of JACGDI010005609.1, forward strand.
AAGAAAAATGATTTGCTGGAAACACTCCTAGGTCAGCAAATTAGACTCTTCCCTTGTCTTGGTTCTACACTAGCATACTAGTCTAGTTTTTCATTGTAGACCTATCAAAGTTTTTTAATTCGTACAATCAAAACCAAATACAATTGGCACTTTAGTTCTTTTATTTCATTCCATATTTCACCTCTTATTTCAATTTAATAAATATATATCAAATGTATCTGATTTTTAGTACAGTATAAAATATAGATATATGACTAATGCTAATTCAATTTGATTGGAAATACAAACAAAATAGTGTTCCTCATTCCACTTTATGTTAGGGCTTACTTCTTGTAGGCTCAGACACAACAGTAAGTACAATAGAGTGGACAATGACGGAATTCGATGGAATCCAAAGATATTATCAAAGGCGAAATATGAGCTTAGAACTGTCATTGGAGAGAACACACCAGTACTCATAGAATCAGATACTTCAAAACACCCACACTTCCAAGCACTGACCAAAGAAGTTGTCAGGTATCACCCTCTTGGTCGTCTTAATCCCTCGCAAGTCAGAATGCGGTGTAGAAGTCAGTGGATATATAATCCCTAAAGATACGCAACAATTGTTAATGTATGGGTTATGGGCAGAGATCCAAGCTTATGGTCAAATCCAAATTCTTTTGAGCCTGAACGATTTTTAGACAAAAAACATAGACTTCAAAGGCCAAGATTTTGAGCTTATTCACTTTGGATCAGGAAGAAGAAATTGCCCTGATTTGCCACTAGCAAATCGAATGCTACATATTACAGTGGCAACCTTGATTCATAATTTTGATTCAAAACTTGAGCAAGGCCTCAAACCAGAACAATTGGACACATCGGAAAAGTTTGCATGCGCTATCATTGCGCAAGGCAATTCCCCTTAAGACTAAAACTCAATGAAAATTCAAAAAAAGGATAGCGACCACTAGAAAATATTATTAGCATCAATGATTGTTTACGTGGCGCTTGCGTTGGTGTTCCATACATGCGCCATGCAATTGCCACACAAGCAATAATCGGTGTTGACTGTATTTTTCAACGGTTGCTATTTTTTTTTTCCTTCAATTTTTAATAAATTTTAATTCTACTTTAATACCACCTTAAATTTTAGTCCTATAATGTGAAATGGCCATAACTACAGTCCTAATTTTGCTATTCTCCCCTTGCTAGTGAAGACAATCATGCGAGCGTAAAAATTTTGATATCTTTTGCTTAAAAAGAATATATTGCTCAGAAAATTGGTAGTAAGTGTTCTCAACCCCCGCCCCCCCGGCCACCAAAAAAAAAAATTAATAATAACCGCTACATCTATCATTAACATCAAAGTTGGCATGCCTAATATAAGATTACCTCAGGGGACAAAACAAAACAGGCAAAATTGCTTATAATTTCACGGAATAGGAGGGTCTATAAAAATTGTTTTTCACTTTAAAAGAATTTAAAAAATGCCTCGAATTTTTTTTTAAAAAAAAAGAAATTGTAAAATTAGTCCCAAAATGTATTTTCATTAAAAATTTGACGGGCCTGGTCACGTGCGCATGATGTGGTCGTTAGCCAACATCTTTGGAGGGGAAATTCTAGCAAAATTGTTTTTCTAGTCCTACAACATAAAGATGATCCTCGTAACATAATTCCTCACTTTGTGAGAATTTAAAAAAATGTTTTAAATTTGAAAAAAGTTATAAAATTGATCTTAAAAACTTATTTTTGTTGGAAATCTAACAGCGTCGAATCTGCATGTTTTTATTCTAGATTTTTTGTGGAAGAAAAGAAATACGTACCTCACATGGCAACAACTTTCTATTAGCAATTCCCAGACCAAAACAACCCATTTCTTCTCATAAAACCAAAATTCAACTTCGAAAAAAAAATCTCTCTAATTCTATGTTATTTTCTCTTTTCTTTTCAATACTAAGCAATTCCGGCGATATTCATAATGTCTCTACATCTAGTGCATCTAATTGATTATGTTCATCAAATCCTGACTAGGGTATAACGAACTATATATTTATGAGTCGGTTTTAAGTGTTTCCTAGAGAATTATTTGTTATCATGGTTTGTATAAATCGATTTCAGTTCTTTTTTTCCAAATGTATATGAAGAAATTAAAAACGTTGTTTCTTTTATTTTTGTTGCTAATAATTTGTTCGTTTATTGGTATATGACATGTGATGATTATTTAAATTAAATTATCGAGGGCTTTCTATGATAGAATGTATAAACTATTTTTTTATATTATATTGATGGGATACTAATTTTGTGTGTTTTATTTTGTTAAAAGTTTGGCTTCTTTCATGGGGAAATGAAAACAAAGAATAACACATAGATTGAAGAGGAATTTTTTTCTTAATGGAATTTAAGTTTTATAACAGAAAATGAATTGTTTGGATTTGAAACTAGCAAATAGTTAGTTGTTGCCCAGTTTAGCTGTATTCTTTAATTTTCTCAAACAGAAGATGCAGACTAGCAACCACCGGCGGTTAATCTTGTTAGACCTCTAAAATTAATTTTATAATTTTTTTCAAATTTAAGACATTTTGAAACTCTCATAAAGTAGGGACCATTTTCACATATCCCCCATCCTATAGTCTAAAGAATGATTTTGTTGGAAATTTTCCCTCAGAAAATGCTGACTACAGTCACATGACCAACTTTGTAAAATTTTTAATGACAATGGACATTTAGAACTAGCAATGAAAATGAGTCGAATTCGAACAAAATTAGCTCGAGCCAAAAATACTAAGTTTGAATTCAATAACCTCTTGTTAAAGGCTCAAGCTCAAGTTTGACTCCAGTGTTTTAAGTTTGAGCTAGAGTTTAGCTCAACTCAACTTAATAAAATTTAATTATTAATATATAATAATTATTTAATATTATATATAAAATATTTAAAAATAAAAAAATGAATTATTATTATAAATAGTTATTTATTAATATATAGAAAGTATTTAAAAATAAAAATAAGTAAATTATTAATATATAATAATTATTTAATTAATATATAAAAATATTTAAAAATAGAAAAAAGCTTACCAACTGGCTTGTGATCTTTTGAATAACTAAATCAATGCTTGACCTCATCTAATTGTAAAACTTGAGCTCGAGTTGAGCTATACTTGAACCAGCTCATGAGACTCATAAGTCAGCTCGGTTCATCTTACACCCTTATTTAGGACTAATTCTGCACACTTTTGTTAAATTTGAGAACTTTTTCAAATTCTTATAAAGCGAAAGATAGTTTTTCAAATCCTCCTATCTTATGGGACTAAAAAATAATTCTGTCAAATGTGACGCAAAAAAAGCAAATTAGATTTTCTATTTCAATTTATATTTTATCTTTCATTTCACTGCGTAAATATATGACATGTTTATTAAATATTTTTTTATAAAAAATAATTGATTGAGAATTAAATGCACTTACTATATATAGGTTATATTAAAATATAAAATGAAGTAAGAAATAAAATAAAAGATTTAAGGTGCAAACAAGGAGACTAGTTCCGAGAAACCGTTAAATATACAATACTAGCGTCACGGCCAAGGTCGTTACTCCACTTGAGTTATTAATGATTCCTCTAACTATATTAAGTATGTAAAAGTAATACAACAAGTCATTTGTCAAGCAGATTTTATTTGATTTCACAAAGTCAGTAAGTATTCACTAATTAAACTCATACAAAAGAGAAAAAAAAAATGAAAAATTAATTAATAACAAGGTTGAAGAAAGATTTTTTTTTTTTTAAACTTGTTTGGTTTTCATATATATAGATACTTGATGCTGCAATGAGCTGAATGGTCCGGGAGTCCGGTGGATTGAGTTGA
>JACGDI010005609.1:255629-265802 GCA_014898725.1 Jacaranda copaia
GTATTCCTTGTGAAAGGAGGCCTGTTGGGCCTGTTGGGCTATCCCATATCAATACTATTTATATATATATATGCATGCACATCAAGAGTTTGTTGAACTTGAACTCCTAATCTCCTACTTTTTGATATATTTCTTTTATCATATATTTATTTGCCCCTAAAAGAGGATTGTGATTTAGGCAAGGAACACTCACTTGAATACAAGATGAGGTTATCCTTTAAGGTTGGAGTTGTCCTTCAAGGGTTGGAATGATCCTTCCTTGATTAGAGGTATTGGAATGCATTTCAATAACAGCTCTATAATGCTCTAGTCAGTAAAACGGATTATGAGGAACATTAAGAATTGATAGCAAAATAGTAATTAATACATACCTCATTATAATATGTTTTTGTGGGAAAACTTACACTGAAAAAAAAAAAAAAAGGCTAGAAAATCATTTTTCTGTGTTGGCTTGATTTGAGCCTTTCATTGATATCAAAGTTAATGGTGTGCTTAGGAGCACATGAAATATGGTGACAATAAAAATATATCATAAATCTTAATTTGTTGTCGTTAGGGATACATTATTAATTATCAATAGTAAAATTTAAACACTAGTTTTGTTACTAGTAACTTTTTTAAAATTATCACTATGATAAAATAAACTTTTTATTGCTCAATATGCAATTAATGATAAATTTTTCTGTTATTACTAAATTTATTGTTACTATTTCTTTGCAAGGGCCAAGAAGTAGGTAAAATTAACAACTCTCACAACTATTGATGCCAAAGGTGAATCATGCTGTCACTTGAGAGCTAAAATCTGACAACTGAAAAACTAGCGTGGCCACTTAGAAAACGTTAAAAATCGCCAAAGTCACTGGAGTCGGCATAATTATACTGTGTCTGAAATAATTGTACTAAAGGTATGTAATAATCAATTATTGAAAAATTGAATCAATAATTGAATTAATAATTTTTATTGATTACTAATTCAATCAATTTAATTAATTTAATCACCAATACAATAAATATGACTTTATAATTATATTTAATATTATATAAATATATTAAAAATATAAATATATATGTATATATATATATATATATAGCAAATGAACAATAAACTCTTTTTTTATTTCAATTGAATCTACATACATATTTAAAAATAATAAAGGAAACAACAAATGCACAATAAACATGAAAAGTACATCTTTCAAAACTTGGATCTTAATTCTTGAATATATGTTTGGAGTTTTGATGTTTAGACCTTGGAGAGGATATAAATGAGAAAATAGAAGGAAACCGAAAAAAACAAAAAAAAAGGGAAAATGAATATTAAAAATGAAAAAGAGGACAGGGTGAATTTCCGCAGCCACTGCATCTTTGGACTTTCCTTGGCTTCACTGCTGCTTGCCTTCTGTGTTGGTAAGTTAGCTAAGCTTAGGGTTTTTATTTTTTACTTTTTTATTTTATATTTAATTAGTTTTTATTTAAAAAAATCAATAATCAATTTAAAGTAAAATTAGTTTACCAGTTGAATTGATTTTTTACCGGTTCACACCGATTGACATTGATTTTTTTTAATAAATTGGTTTTATATAACAAATTGATTGAAACCTTGGCCGATTGCCGATCGAATCAATCGATCTGGTCTGGTTTTTCAATCATTGGTAATAATATAGTCCTTCCCTGTATATAAAGACAGGATGAATGTATCAGAGAAGAACTAGTTAAGTTGGAGTCATAAGATCAAAATAAAATATTTCCTTCTTGCTAACAAAGAAGTAATTTCTTTGCCAATATTATCATAGAACAAATACTACTTCGACATTGACCAAAAATAATAAATTAGCTATACATCCATATTGGACTTTTCAAAATGAAGATGTGTGCCAAAGGGCAACACCGCAACAGATTGAAACTAGTTAATGAGGGTACATATACATATTAGTGGATTTGTTCACCAAAAGTGGGTTAAATATAATCAGGTACTTGGTGGTTAATTTGTTCTCAAGTGTTTGTGCACTACGATTTCTTATAATTTTATTTTTTATTCCTTTTATTTTCATTATTTGATGGGATAATTATATAGATTATCCCTAAAACTTAATATAATTACAAATAGACCCTCTCAAGTTTGAGATTACATTCAACACCTCTCTCATCAACGGATGTCTAACAAATAAATCCAATCAATAGTCTAGTTTAATGAAATTTGCTGAAACCAACACAAAAACTGAAAGGAAATCCAATTTTATGTTGATCTTAAGGTTTACTACCTTCTCAAACCAAAATATCCTTATAAATAAGCAAAAAATAATTAAATAACATAATTTTAATTATTCTGATTTACTCATACAATCTCACTAAGAAGAGGGCCATTTCTAATTTGAAGAATTTCTTATACAAATATTCAATCAATTCGGATTTTTTTGTTGTACAATTATATTCAATTGAATATTTATATGTTGGATTCAAAGAAGTATTAAAAAGTACAAGTCGACTTATTATAATCCTAAATATAAAATTAAAGGTATTAATTAATATGTTGACAGCATTCTGATTAAGTTTCGATTTGTCTTTCTCTCAATTTTTTCTTTTCTTTTTTACGTCATCACCTTCGTTAATATTTCCAGTACCAACCACGTGCAACCATAGCCGCCGCCGCCGCCCACGCACCTAAGCCTACTCCTCAGGATGAGACTTCCATTACTAAATGCTTTCATGGCAGCCGTTGGCTAGATCTAGCAAATAACCTTGCTAACATGGATCCTTATTTTGAAGCAACCTCTCTCTAGCTCTACATTTGGAGAAATATTGTGAATAATTAATATATTCTCTATTTAATTAATTCTTCTCAATATAAATTTTGAAGTCGATTTAAGCACAATATAAATTGCAAACTGAATTAATTTTAATATAGCAAATGATAAAACCAAACTGCAAGAAAACTCAAAGAAATATGAATTAAATTAATGGAGAGTTGTCACAATATTGTTGTTGTTCCAAGAATCATCATCTCATACATACATGTTTTGAAAGCTAGTGTTTTAATCTAGCAGTAATGTTTGTTTCATTATAAAGAGAGTAATTGTTGACTATAGTTTTTTCATTGTTCTTTTTTCTTTTTTAATTTAAATCAGTTGTCACATCAATCTAAAAATGCAAAACTAATTATATAACTAATCATTAGAAAGGAACAAATAATTTCATCCTTGAGTCTACCTGCATATGTTGGACAAAGGCACGTGAGATCCATGTGAGAAAGTCACCAGTGCTTAGCCCATTCATAACCACAAAAGTTTTAGATAATCTGTGATGTATTATGTAGATATCAGTGGATTTGTTAACCACAAATGGGTTAAATTAATAATTACATACGTGGGATGTGTGGGTGTTTTGTCCTTAAGTATATGTGCAGTACCATTTTGTATGTGTTTTCTCTTTCTGATCTGTTGCTTTTGTTTTCGTCTAATGGAATAATTACAGGAATCATTCTCAAAACATAGTATAATTACATACATACCCTCTCAAATTTGAGATTTTATCCGACACCTGTGTCGTCAATGGATCCCTAATAAATAAATCTAACTGCCAGCCTAACTAATAAAGTTTGCTAATATTAGCACAAAAAGAAATATGAAAGAAAATTCAATTTCGTTGAGTTGGCTGATTGTGAGAGTTAACTATTCTCTTGAACCAAAATATCCTTTTATAAATAAGTAAAAAAAAAATAATCAAATGACATAATTTTAATAATTTTAAATTACATAGTCAATAATATGTTTTCCCTTATTTTTCACAATTTATTTCTTTAATTTCTTCTTCCCCCAGCTTCTTCTTTAATATTTCCAACAGTACCAACCACAACCATCGTCGCCGTTGCCAACCTCACCCAACTAACCCTTCTCCTTGTGGGTATGGATGCCGTGTCTAGATGCTCTTATGGAGGCTGCCGCTGGCTAAATCTAGCCGCTAGCTGCCATGGTGGCAGCAAGCATGTGCAACACGGCAGAGTAAGGTTGGCGTGGAGCAGGGGTGAAAGTGGAATTAATAGTTTGGGGGTGGATGAGTATATGTGTTATATATATATATATATATATATGTATGTGTGTATATATAAATATGTTTTTTTGTATTTATAATAAAGTATTTTCATCTTTCATATGTTCAATATTTTGTGATTATTTTTTTTAAGGTTATCAAGGATTACTTAGTAATTTCAATCTTTTCTTATGGTGGCTCGATGTTCAAGAGGTCATCTGTAATTACACTAAACTTTAGAATAATTGTCATAATTATTACTTATAATTTAATTTGAGAATGGTAATTACTCAATATTGCCATCTAGTTTAATTGTGTTTTTTTTGTCTGTCATTTAAGATAATCGTGTTTTTCTTTTTCTCTCCTTTTCATTTTATTCACTGTTCAACTCTTATGATTGCATTCATAATAACTGTTTTTTTCTTTTTTTATTTTTTTGAGAGAATATATATATATATATATATTGCTTATCTAAATGTTGCTAGAATTGTAATTCCGAACTATTCATATTGATGTAAGATCTAATCAGCAATATACAGGCAAACTAACTTCAAATTAAAGCTAAAAAAAGTTAGAATAAATTTCAAAGTTTATGTTTTTAATTGATCATTTTTCAATTGTTCCAAAATGTATCGGACTATTGTGCGTTGGGAGCCCTAGTAAAACTTTTGCAGGCACATCAAACACCCTATGTTCGGCAGCTCAATCAACTTAGCGTGATGCATGGCTTAATTATTTGGTTTGCATGCTCAATTAAGGACTATTTTTAACACAATTGTTTTAATTTACCTAATGCGATAGCCCGCCATTATTGATTTTCCATCTCTTGCAGCCGTTGTTTGTATCAGCAAGCCATGGCATAATTTATGCATGTGATAAAATTTTTAATGTATAAAATAAATAAAATTATTTATATATTTTTTATTAATTTCAATATATTTATTTAAATTTTACATGAATAAAAACAAAGAGTTATTATTAGATGATAATATTAGGGCATAGAAGGAATTGTAAATGATAGTTTTTACAAAAATTGTATTTCTGAGGATTAAAATATTAAAACAAGGGCATTCACTCGAAGATATATTGAGAGGGAATTGGTACATATATGCTTTATTAATAATATAAATATAAATTATAATTAATGTAGATAGAGACAGAGACTGATTTATAATGGCAATATAAATTTTTTTGTCGTTTTTCAGTGAAGCAAAATGGAAACACGGAAAACAGATAATTTAATTGCATTCCAAGCTGCAAACTCGTGACCAATTTTAAAAGTAAAAAATAATTTAATTATCACATTTCATGCTTATCGATTATTCTTGAGACACACGAGGAAACATGCTCACATGACTCATTATTCTAAGGCAACATTTCTACTTATGGATTTAGATTCTTTATTAAAAAATAATTTGATTGTCATATTATAAAGCACCGTCTGCCCCTCGACTTTTGAGGCTCACGAAGAGCCATGCTAACGTAGCTCAATATTTCACAGCAACATCTTTTGCAGGCTGTATATAAAATAAACAAGGAAAACTCACAACTCTACAGTGCCAAAGACGAATCATGTTGTCATTGAACAGCTAAAACCTGACTATATATTGACAGACTAATGGGCCACTTAAAAGCATTTTGGATCCTTTATCACATTCAATATGATGTATATATGTTAAGTGTATTTGATTTTTAATTAATTATTTTTATTTAAAAAATATTTAATACACACATTATATATCTATACAATAAAATAAGAAATGAAATATATATTGAAATAGAGAATCTAAACCGATTTAAAAGATTGTTAAAGTAAATAGAGTCCAGCCTGGTTTAGATCTTCTATTCCACTGTACGTTTTATCTTCTATTTTATTGTATATATGACATATATATTAGATATTTTTTTATAAAAATAATTGATTGAGAATCAAATAAACTGGATATATATATATATATATATATTACATTGAAATACGAAATAAAACATAAAATAAAATAGAGGATTCAAAATGAATACAACCTAGCTTCAAAGTGAACTTTTTATTTGTTTTCACAGTGAGTAACAAAACAGATGACATAAAGAAGAACCCATTTTGTGGCTATATAAAGGTCAGGTGCAGTCCCTTTAGGAAAGTTTTCAAGAAGAACTCCCATCAGGATGGATTTCTTTGCACTTTTATTTTTTCTATTTTTGGGCATTTTCACTTGGTTTCACTTCTTGAAGTGGGGTTCAAGGAACCGGCGAGGAGCACGCAAACTTCCGCCAGGCCCTAAACCTTTTCCGATCATCGGAAACATTCTTCAACTTGGCAAAAACCCCCACCAATCACTTGCTGATCTCTCCAAAACTTATGGCCCTATAATGTCCCTCCAGCTCGGCAGCGTATGCACCGTAGTTGTTTCCTCGCCTGAAATTGCAAAAGAAGTACTAAAAAAACACGACCAAGCTTTTTCCAGCCGAACCGTCACATCTGCGGCGCACGCACACGACCACCACAAGAATTCCATGGCCTTTTTGCCGGTGGGAAGCGAATGGCGAAAAATTCGTAAACTATGCAAAGAACAAATGCTTTCAAGTGTTCGTCTGGACGCGAGCCACAGCCTTCGCCAAGAGAAGTTGCAAAAACTGTGTGAGTACGTGGAGAAATGCAGCATTAGCGGCAGAGCAGTGGATATTGGTGAAGCTGCATTCATAACAACGCTCAATCTCATGTCGGTCACACTATTTTCAGCTGAATTTGCTCAGTTTGATTCTGAGGATACTCAGGAATTTAAGGAAACTATTGAGGGTATGGCGTTGATTGTGGGCCTTCCCAATTACGCTGATTATTTCCCCATCCTTCAACCGTTTGATCCACAAGGGATTAAGCGGAAGGCTGACTTTATCTTTGGGAAATTACTTTCAATGATGGAGGATATAATTAATCAAAGATTGAAATCAAGAGGCGCATCCCCCGCTCCTCCAACAAAAAATGATCTGCTGGAAACACTCATAGATCTCAGCCAAGGAACTGAGTACAGGTTGACCACCAACGATATGAAGCACTTACTTCTGGTGAGCAATTTTGAGTGCTCTTTCCTAATCTTTAGTTGCACATGACTTCCGTACTTGAGCAGCATGACTAAATAAATTAACTTGAAGTAGTGTTTCTAATCTACTTTATTTCCAGGACTTATTTGTTGGAGGATCTGACACAACATCAAGCACAATAGAGTGGATAATGACTGAATTAATGCTCAATCCAACAAAAATGTCAAAAGCTCAACAAGAGCTTAGAACTGTCGTTGGAGAGAATAAACAAATTGAAGAATCAGATATTTCAAGACTTCCATACTTTCAAGCCCTTATCAAAGAAGCATTTAGATATCATCCAGCGGGCCCTCTTCTAATTCCTCGCAAGTCAGAATGGGACGTAGAAGTCAATGGATATACAATACCTAAAGATACACAGATACTTGTTAATGTGTGGGCTATGGGCAGAGATCCAAGCCTATGGCCAAGTCCAGATTCTTTTGAGCCTGAGCGATTTTTAGACCAGAAAGTAGACTTCAAGGGCCAAGATTTCGAGCTTATTCCTTTTGGCTCGGGAAGAAGAATTTGTCCAGGTTTGCCACTCGCAGATCGCATGGTACATAGCACGATAGCAACTTTAATTCATAACTTTGATTGGAAACTTGAACTAGGATTAAAACGAGAACAGTTAGATACAAGAGAGAGATTTGGGCTATCCTTGCGCAAGGAAATTCCCCTCAAAGCTATTCCAATCAAGCCATCATATCATGATAGATGCTTAGGATGAAAATAAATCGGCTTGCTATAGAGCCAAATAATTATATCGTGCTACAACTTATGTAGACTATTTTGTATTTGGGAAAGCAATAATTTGCAAAAATCAATGTTTGGATAGTATGTTGATGATCCTTATTTGTTTCATTTCTCATGGTGTTGTAATAAGTAATGTGATGTTTATGCACTTCAATTTTTTCGTTTTTCATAAGATTTCTAGGTGAAATTATATTTCTGGTCCCATAGAACATTTAACACCAGCTACATAAAAGATAAAAACTTTAATTTTCGTCCCATTCAAAATATGTGGTCCATATATAGTCTTACATTTTATGAATTAAATAGATTGTCCTAGATTTAGAAAATCTTGTAGTAATGATTGACAACAAATTATTTACATATACTAATTAAAATTGCATAACGTTTCAATGTTAATTGCCGGGAAAGAGGATATTCATGCCAGTCCAAAAATACTGATATTTTTGTCCAAAAAAATTATATTTATTGCTCAAAAATTTTGGAAGTAATTCATCAGACTTAAAGCAATATTATAAAGACAAAAACTAAAATATTTACCCAATAATCTAATGCAATCTTCAGTTTGGAGGAACTTCAGAAAAGTTCAACAACCCTAAATGTCATTTATTGCCTTGATCATTTTCTGAATTATTGTTTGATAAGATTCGATTTGATTTCAAATATTAATTATCACCAGACCACATATATATTGTGACAGGCTGTTTCTCGGAAGAAAATGGGACAACAGATATAGAGTTAGTAAGGGTATCCATGCATGATCAGAAAATTAAGACAAATAAATAGACTTTTGCACAAGTTGCTTGAAAACGACAATGTACAAGGGTTGAGAAATATATCTCATTGGACAACAAATTTTTAAAAAGGTTTTCTTGGCATGTTAATTAATTACTTAGTTCTCCTCCCCACCTCTCAGTATGAATTACGTGGTATACTAGCGCTAATATATAGACTTGTGTAAGTTCACCAACTAAAAAAAAAATAGTGACAAGGTGTCACATGTCAATGTCAACATTAAAATTTTTAGGGAAAATTACTTACTTAATCCCATAATAAATTTATGTGTATTGTTAGTTTCAAAATTTAGGTCTTAATTATTTGGTCCAAATTTCATAACTTTTTTGACACTTTTGCTCCTTCATCCAATTTTTCACTAAAATTTTGATGGAGCTGTTATATAATTGTAAAACAACCCTCAAGCTAGTTTGATCTATTTTTGAAAAAATCCACTAGCATTTTAAACATTTTTATTTAGGTTAATTATATACACTACAATAAAAGCATATATTTAGAGGTGTATATATATGGAGACACATTTAAGAATAGCCACTAATAATAATTTAAGTGGGCCGTTTAAAATTAATTGCTTCTAAATGGAGTAATTTATTTTTGGAGGCCTATATACAAAGGCCCAATTAAAAACAGCCCCTAATGATGGTAGTATTTGGAGGCTTATCTACAAAGGCCCATTTTCAAATTGCCCAAAAACCAATGATAAAATTATTATGGCTCATGGTGTAATACAGTTTTATTTTATCTATTAATAGTGATATAGAATAACCCAATAGATCCAATATCAAACGAGACAGCTCACGAAGCTCAACAATAAATTTGTTTGGTCGATCGGTATCAACCTCACTTTGTAGGATCTAAGGTCGACTTATATCAATCTCAGGACCACTCCAAAAGTTCGAGCATTCGAGTTTGGTCAACATGAATCGACCTCCGACGTTCACTTGGATCCTTGTTGAGTATATTAATCCGACAGGTCGAGTCCCTCTTCTCTAAGGACACGTGGCAGCCGGTGCAACTGCTGCCAACAACTTAAACAACTTTGATAGCTCTGACAACGTTGTCAACAATTTTGGCAGAGATGAGCCCTTACTGGCACGATTTATCCGAGAAAATAGGAGATTTAACCACCTGGCACAGTACCGTGATTTGGACATGGAATGACTCCCAATCCCTTGACAAGGAAAAAAGGCTAGTATACCTGATAGGGGTACTTGAGTAAAATTATGCCCACTGAAGGCTATAAATACTTTAGGTTCAATCACGCTCAAGGTAATGCCACTTACACTATAACTTTACATTCTCTATATTCTACTCGATTTCTTACTCGACCAAAACTAACTTGAGCGTTAGAGTGCCTTAGGCGGGAGTGCTTCGGCTAGTTTAACGTGTGTTATTGTGATTGCAGATCTCAAGCCCAGAACTACATACAACCCTTATTTCTTTCACACGCAGCTTTCTACAGCATCATGGTGCCGTCTGTGGGAACTTTGAGATTGCAGCAAGAAAATGGTAAACACACGCAGAGTA
>JACGDI010005609.1:269250-317536 GCA_014898725.1 Jacaranda copaia
ATAGGAGATTTAGCCACCTGGCACAGTACCGTGATCTGGACATGAAATGACTCCTAACCCTTTGGCAAGGGAAAAAGGCTAGTACACCTGATAGGGGTACTTGGGTAAAATCACGCACACAAAAGGCTATAAATACTCCAAGTCCAACCATGCTCAAGGTAATGTCACTTACACTATACATTTTACATTCTCTATATTCTGCTCGATTTTCCACTCAACCAGAACTAACTTGAGCATCAGAGTACCTTAGTCAGGGACACCTCTGCTAGTTTAACGTTTATTGTGGTTGCAGACCTCAAGCCCAGAACTACATACAACCCTCATTTTCTCTACACGCAGCTTTTTGCAGCATCAAATAGTTAATTAAAATTAATTAATTAATTTCATATTTTCATAAAAAAAGTAAATTAAATTAACATTTTGTTGAGCGAAACATTCAAATATGTCACTCACTCCTTTCCTCACTTCCAAAAAAGCTTACCCACTACAAATCCATTGCAAATCCCTTGTTTCATCACACTTTAATTTTCAATCTTCAATATTTTTTACAATTCTAGTTGAAAATCATTCAAATTTTTCCTTGTCAAGTTAGTTTTTGCTGAATTGAACTGAGTTGCAAGCTAGGGATTTTCCACTTCAATCAAATTTTGTGTAAACGATAGTGGAGATCAAACTTGGCTTCTAGTAGTGGCATAGTAAGGTTAATCTTTCATTTTATTCTTTCTTGTAGTTTAGCCATATGAGAAAAATTGCCCCACACATGATTTAGAGTTAGCAGTTGTGGTTTTTGCTATGAAGAAGTGGAGGCGTTATCTCTCTAGAGAAAGATGTGAAGTTTATATCGATCATAAGAGTCTCAAATACCTTTTCACACAAAAGGATCTGAATATGAGGCAAAGAAGATGGTTGGAATCCCTGAAAGATTATAACTTAGGCATTAATTACCACCCTGACAAAGTAAATCGCGTGGGAGATGCCTTAAGTAGAAAGGCAAGTGGAATGTTAGCAAGACAACTAGAATCTTTGGATTTGAAAATAGTAGAGTTTATGGATAACGTTTTAACTTCTCTAAGTATTCAACCATGTATCCTCGAGAAAATTAAGATGGCTTAGGACCATGATTCTAAACTAGCAGGAATAAAAGAGAAAGGTAGGGTAAGGTTGTTATCTAATTTTTGAATTAGTGACAGTGGAGGACTCTACATGAGAAGAAGATTGTGTATCCCTAATGAAAAAGAGATTAAAAGGGAAATATTATTTGAGGCCCATAATTCAAAATGTTTTATACACCTGGGGAGCACACAAATGTATCGAGACTTAAAAAAAGAAACTTTTGGTGGGGGTGGCAGGAAAAATGATATAGCGTACCACATGGCTAAATGTCTAACATGCCAAAATGTCAAAGCCAAACACCAACGACCTAGAAGATTACTAAAACCATTGGAGATTCCAGAATGGAAGTGGGAGTATATCATGATGGACTTTGTAATAGGGCTACCCCAAACTCGACAAGGACATGACACTATTTAGGTAATTGTAGATCGATTAACTAAGTTAGCATACTTCCTTCCTATGCACTCTTCATCTACTATGGATAAACTAGTAACGATGTATATTGACAACATAATAAAACTACATGGCATTTCAATAAGTATTGTGTCAGATCCAGATGCTCGATTCCTTTCATAGGTTTGGAATAGCTCTCAACAAGCCATGGGAACAAAAGTAGAACTTAGTATGGCATCCATCCACAAATTGATGGCCAATCCAAGAGGACAATCCAAACCTTAGAAGACATTTTAGGGTGTGTGTTTTGGAGTTTAAGGGAACTTGGGAAGATTACTTGACCTTAATAGAATTCTCATATAATAATTGCTACCATAGTAGCATTGTCATAGCCCCCATATGAAGCTTTACATGGGAGAAAGTGTAGATTACCTATCTATTAGGATGAGATAGGAGAACAAAAAATTACAAGACCCAACCTAGCCTAACTAACTATGGAGAAAATTGCAATGATTCATGAGAAGAGTTCAACAGACATTAAGAGAAGACACATAGAATTCCAACAAGAAGACAAGGTGTATCTCAAGGTTTCTTCAACATACGTAGTCTCGCATTTTAGCAAGAGTGGAAAGCTAAATCCTCAATATGTTAGGCCATTTGAAGTGTTAGACAAAGTAGGAGAAATAGCATACCATCTAGCATTACCCCCAATCATTATCCCGAGTACACAATATATTCCATGTGTCCCAATTAAGGAAGTACTTATTGGATCCAACATATGTGATAGAGCTCAAACCCCTACTCATCAAACAAAATCTAAGTTATGAAGAACTCCCACTCGAGATTATTGATCATAAAGAACAAATTCTATGCCACAAGATAATTCCTTACGTCAAGGTACAATGGTTAAATCACACTGAATGAGAAGCAATGTGGGAATTGGAAGAGGACATGTGCACTCACTATCCATACTTGTTTGAAGTTCAAGGTACATAAAGTTTTGAGGACAAAACTTCTAATAAGGGGGGAAAATGTAATACCCAAAATTTTTATATAAATATTATATATATAATAATATTTTTACTAATTTGTTTAACCCTTTTGATTTGTGATAATTAAATTCGTAGGAGTTAGAATTTTTTGAATAAAGATTAATCATAAGCCTAACCACCTAATTATGATAAGAATAGAATTCTAAATTATCTTCTCGAGATGATTTATTATTATCTAGGATTAAGATTGATCAAAGTTAGGGTAGAGCTATCTTCTCAAGGAGACAAGAATTTTACTTTATCCACAATACCTAGCTTGATAGTATAAATACCCATATAATAGGAAATAGAGAAGCCATATGCAGAGATGACAAAATACCAATTTTTTTAGTTGGTCTTTAAAAATCCATAGGAAATTTAATTCTGGGTTCTAGCATCCTATTTTTCTATCATAGAATTGGTGGAGAACGCTGAAGTGGTAGATCAAATCCAAGGAAAGTTTTGAGTTTTAAGATTTTGGTGTAAGTAAATCTTTATTCATTTTCTATTGAAAATATTTTCTGCACGAATGATTTCTGCATATAAAATAGATGATATGTTTGCTTATTGAACTTCTAAATCTGATGGTATTTATTGTAGAATTTTTCTTTTCAAATATTTAATTGCTCATAAAACTTTTTTGCATGCATAAACTTTTTTTTTTTGGATTTGAGCATCTAAAATAAAATTTTTCTAAATATTTGCACAAAACATAGTACTTTTTGTTGAAATAAATAATAAAAAGGATCTATACTCTGAATAATCAAAAAACTATTAGTAGAAATGAGTTCTATAGCTGTGCTATGTGGTTACAATAGTAAAAGATTTCAAAAGCCACTCTTGACAGTGTTGTAGTTAAAATCTTTGAAGCCATTCTTAATGGCATTATCATTAAGACCTCTGAAATTGCTCTTAACGGCATTATAGTTAAGATCTTTGAAGCCATTTAATGACATTGTAGTTAAAATCTTGGCCATGATAATTGATTGGAATCCCAAGAGTTCATGAGCATTATTAATTAATAATATTTTTGATAAATGTGCAATCTATGTTTTGAATTATTTTGAAAGATATGTGATTGACTTTGATAACATGAATGTTGAATATTTTTTAATACTAATTGTTATATTTCTACAAAGCAAATATCCTTGTCTTTAATGACTTTTCATGATATTTATACTTGTTCAAATCCGATAGAAAGAGAAAGGAAATTTACTTACTAGGCAAAGTGTATTAATATTTCTTTTTGTAGAAAACTCAGTTCAGGATGAGAAGATGAGCAATTTTGGAGATGGTGATAATAGATTGATATTTTTAGAATAGGTTTATTGGATGTTTAAGGCTCCTAGTTAGTTACAAAATTTACTTTGTAGTCTTGAGTACTCAAATTTGATTGTTTAGACAAGAGTTTGGAATTACCTTTCATCGTGATGATTTATTTTGGAATTTGTTCAATAACGTTTTTGAGAATTTAGCATGCTCTATTAGATCTGAGGTTTAGTTTCTGTGAATCTTTGGGCTTAGAGGCATTGACGTGTTATGTCCCAAATTTAGGGTGTGACAAGATGAAGGAGTAAGTGATGCATATAATGAAGAACTACCTGGTGCAATATCAAGATGAGCGTGTAGAGGTATATATGACTTCAATCTAGTGCTAAATGAAATAGTGATATTTTTTTCCTTACTTTTACTTGACATTTACAACAAACACTAATTATATATATATATATATATATATTATAATAGATAAATAACATTAAATAAATCACCATCATAATATAGAAATAATCATAAAGATTGCAATCAATATATTACATCAGCAATGAACTTTTACATAAATTCACATTACATTACATTAAATTAAAATGACTAATCATCATCATCATCATGTGCACTGTCATCGCCGTCATCCTCAACCTTCAACTTTTCATCATCACCTATTTTTTGATTGTTTTCTAGATTTATTTCTTCATAAGGTCCCTCAATATCAAGCCACCAGTTGATCGATATCAACAACTACATTGACTATGATAGGACATTTAAAATGGGAATGATTCTTAAGCTTACATTCATTCAAACTGGCATCAATTATGTAAATCAACATACAAATATTGATATAACAATCAATCTTCATAGAACTTGTCCCTAATTTTGACACCAATGTCTTTGCTTGGTAAAAGTTTTTTGGGACACAGTTTATGAAGGATTTGATTATTTAGTAAGTCTGTCATTCAATCAAAATATCATTGAGACATACTGTAGTAAGATTTTAAGCACATTATTTGTAGAGTAATAGACAACTCATCTGATCACAATGGGTGTTGGGTAGTAGCCAACATGTCATTAAAAGCTTGAATATCTATGTTTGGAGGTTCCTCTCTAATTGGATTAATGTTTTTCTCATGATTAATTTCAATATAAAAACTAAATCCTATAGCACTATAAATCATGTTTTCATACCTATTGTTCGTGGTATCAAAACAAAAATGAATATTGCTAGGAGCTTCCTTATTGATATGAGATAGTCTAACAGGCCCAACTCAATAAGTTATCGACTCTAGAGAAGTTTTTCAAGTCCACTTAGCATCTGAAGCCTAACTATGCTTCTAGACCCAGCTCGGCTGAGCCATTCGATCACAATCACTGGGTCAAATGGATAGTTCTCAACCCTACCTGATAGGAGGCTTCAAGTCACTTAATCAATTCCATCATCTCTCTAGTAGACCACCTTGTCTGGTCGATTAGAGTGCTCACCCTGGTGCTAAATCATATCTTTGTCGTATTCAATGCTCTAATAGTCAGCGTGCCTCCGCATTAATGGCACACACCACCCTTGTACTGCCTCTACCACCAACTATCTTAGGAGGCATGTCTCTAGAATACTATTCATCTAAGAAAGCAGGAAATGATGCCATTTGGAATAGTATAGGGTTGAAAAATGACCTACAACTCTTAGGCAAGGACAAGAGCTCTCTACACTTGATAGGAGCATCTAAGATATATCACCCACTTAGGGAAGGCTATAAATACCCCATTGCCAGCCACCCTCCTAGTATGCCATATACATTATACACTCTTTCTCTGCTACTCGATTATATCACTTGACTAATACTAACTTGAGCATTGGATTGCCTTAGCTGGGGGTACCTCAACTAGTATGACATTTGCTATTAGTTGCATATCTAAGCCCAAGAAGATATTATTATTGGATCATTCAACCTCCTTGGTCAAATTAGCCCAAACACAACCCAATTTACTAAAACAGTTTTCAACCTCATTATTTTGGCACGGTCTGTGGGAACTTGAGATTATAACTAAAAAAATGATAAACACCAGGAGAGTCGCATAAAAAAAAAAGGATAATAGAAGGATAATGTCTCATCCTCTCCCTCAACCTCAACCTCAACCTCAACAAGGATCACATGCCCCAAACCCCAATACCCTACAGGAGCAAGTTGTAACATTAACCATGCCTTAGTTAATACAGCTTATAAGTAAACAAATCTCTGTCTATATCTCTACTTAGCTTTCTATGGCATTGAATAGGTACACAACTGTGCCAGCCCTAGCTGGTAGTGTAACTTTATAACCACCACCACCAAAAGAGAGGTCTCTCCAGGACAGTCGTAGTCGCCTAGAGTCTAGGCGATCGCTAGCCAAATAAGAAGCAAGCCCCAAGCGTCTCCATGGAGAAAGGGGGCGACCAGAGCTAAAGGAAAAAATTGCTAACTTTATAGACCATTTTGTTCGACCTAATTGAGCCCCGTAGCATGACAGGGTTGAATGTTCAAAATTGGAGCAGTGTTGGGAGATGGGCAAATCAACAGATCACATAGCTCAATCTATTCGAGCCTACAGTGTGATAGGACTGATCATGTAAAGCCTCAGCTCGATCGCAACATGACCTAAGCTGATTTGGAGGAGTGGGAAGAAGTTTTCTACCAAGTGCAACAGCTGAATAGATGCCTCAATGAGATCTCAAGAAGAAATACTGAAAGGGTACCCAACCCAGAGGGCCCCCAAAGGTCTCATCAAGAGAGAGGGTTGTCATTTATTCAAGAGATTATCGACGAGCACATTACTATCGATGATAAGGTCTAGATTGGAGTCTTATAGTACGATGGCTCAATTGATCCCAACGAGCACCTAATGCAATTTGAGCATATGATGCAATTGTATAGGCATAATGAATACATCCACGAGAAGATGTTGGTGACCATTTTTTAGGGTATAGTGCTCGATTGGTTTGTTAAGTTGGAATCCTCGTTGATATACTCCTACGACCATCTTTGTGATAAGTTTCTACATCAATTCGCCAATTGACAAAAGGCAAAGCTCTCCCACACTCATCTCTATATTGTCAAGTAAAACTAGAGAGAGTCCCTCTGTGACATTTTTATAAGGTTCAACACGAAAGTATTGAAGATCGATAATCCCAGGATTGAGTTCCTGATTAATGTACTATTCTTGGGGCCCCGACATAAATAATACGCTAATGCTTTAGTGCGAGAGCACTCATGGTCGATGGAAGAATTGCTCTACCTGGCAAAGAGATACATGACCCAAGAGAAGATAAATAGGCTAAAGTTTAAAAAACTTGAGGTTGAGAAAAAGAAAAATAAAGAGAAAGATTACCAGAAGCAGAGGAAGAGAGGTCAATCTCCAATAAAATGCTTCCATGATTACACTCTGCTTAACATCTCGAGGAGGGAGGTCTTATTTGTAATCCAGCATCATAACTTGCTCAAGAAATTGAGGAAGTTGATGGAGACTGAAGCAATGAAAAAATTGAAAAAATATTGCTACTTTCATAAACAAAGAGGGCATGACACAAATGACTACTTTAATCTCCAGGATGAAATTGAGAGGCTCATCAAGTAGGGCCATCTCAAAAAATACATGGCCAGCAACGCACAGATTGAAGGGGACAAAATTGATCGAACTCCTTGTAGAGAAATGTCGGTTAGCTCGAGAATGTAGGATAAAGGAAAGAAACCCACCCAAGATGATCGTACGCCCATTTAAGGAGTAATGGACATGATTGCAGAGTGTCCTATTGGGGGGACTCAAAGTCAATGAGGAGACAGACGTAGAGGAGGCTAGAGTCGACCAAAGCCTCCATAGTAAAGACAACATTCCATTTATACACCAATGTAGAGCTTATCTCCTTCACTGATGAAAACCTTGCCCACCTCGAAGGAAAGAACATCAACCATAAAACTAATTATCCTGTGGTAGTCTTCATTGAGATTGCTAACTTTGAAGTTAGAAAGGTTCTGGTCAATAATGGCAGCTCGACCAACATCATTTTTCTTTTGACGCTAAAAAGAATGAACCTAAGTCAGCTACAATTTGAGCCTGTTCGTACCCCTCTAATCGAGTTCGGATGGTCAAAAATTATTCCAGAAAATTCCATCAACCTCTCTACATCAGTTGGGGAGGCGCCCCATAGGAGGACACTGATGATGAACTATCTAGTGGTTGACACCATATTTACTTATAATGTGAAAATTAGTTGACTAGTCCTCAATGATTTTTATGCTATTATATCTACCTATCATATAAAGATCAAATTATTGACCTCGATAGGCACGAATGAGTTATTTTGTAACATCAAGGAAGCCTAACAATGTTACACCATTTCGATCAAGTTGAGTGAGCAGAAAACTTGACCATAATTAAAGACCTTAGAGGATATCCCTATAGCAGAACCTAAGGAGGGCCAGGCCAACAAGAAGCGAAAGTTGAAAGATACCAAAGTGGAGATTTTTGGGGAGTTCAAAATGATTGAGTTGGAGCCTGAAAACCCTGACTAGACCGCCAAGATCGAAATAGATATAAGCTCTCACTTGGAATATCTCATGGTCAATTTTCTACGGTTGCATGTAAGGCATCTGATATCTAATGAATCAACCCTAGTGTGATCATGAAATATCAACTCCCCATACAAGTTGGTTAAGCAGAAGACGAGAACCTTCAATGCTAAGAAGACCTAGATCATCGAAGAGAAAGTAAAAAAACTCTTAGATACAGACTATATTGTAAAACTTTAATATCCATCTTGGCTTTGTAATGTTGTACTCATCCCCAAGAATGAGGGATAATGGCATATGTGTAATTATTTCACCGACTTGAATAAAGTTTGCTCTAAGGATCTGTACCCCTGCCTCGAATAGATTTACTAGAAGATTACACCACTGGTTGTAAATTGTTGAGTATGATGGATGCATTCTAAGGGTATCATCAAATATTCATAGCTCTCACAGACAGAGAAAAAACCTCTTTTGTAGTCCGCAATAGAGTTTATTACTTTTTGGTCATGCCCTTTGGACTAAAAAATGCTAGAGCAACCTACTAGAGACTAGTCAACTTTATGTTCAAGAATGAGATAGGCAAGTCTATGGATGTTTGTGTCAATAGCATGATTGTCAAGATAGAAAAGGCCTAATACCATCTGCTTGACCTCAACCATACCTTTGCCATACTATGAGCATTCAATCTGAAGTTAAATCCAAACAAATATACATTTACGGTTCGAAAAGGTAAATTCTTGGGTTATATAATTAGTCAATGGGGCATTGAGGCCAATCTACAGAAAATTCAGGCTATATTAGATATTGCTCCACCTTGAACAATCAGAGATGTATAGTGGCTGGTCGGGAGGTTATCACCCTTGGAAGATTCATTGCTCACTTGGCCGATAAGAGCTTACCCTTTTTGAAGATTCACAAAGATGCCAAGAAGTTTGGTTTCCAGTGGAATCAACAATATGATCGGGCTCTGGCCAAGTTAAAATAGTACATATCCTTGCCCCTATGCTCATGAAGCCTGAACTCAAAGATGTACTTCACATATACTTTGCTATCTCAGAAAGTCGATCAACTCAATCTTGGTCTCGACTAGGGATGGAAGCCATTGACCAATTTACTATTACAGTAAGGCGCTCCAAGGATCAAAACATAACTACTTGGAGATTGAGAAGTTTGCCCTGGCGTAAGTCACCACAGCTTGAAAGCAACATCTATACTTCTAGTCTCATGCCTAATAGTATTGACAAACTAGCTATTGAAGCAAGTGCTCTTCAAGCCAGACACATTAGGAAGGTCAAGAAAATAAGCCATAGAGTTTGGAGAATTTGATATCACCTTTCAACCTAAAATAGCCATTAAAGCGTGGGTCTTTGCCAACTTCATCATCGAGCGGGTCGATCTCTCCAAAAAAAGTAGTGAAACTTCTCTTACTTGGGCTTTGCACGTTGATATATCATCAACCACATCATGAGAGGGAGCAAGAGTGGCTCTTTACTCTCCATCAGTAGAGGTGTATGACTCCATGATTAAACTTGACTATGCATTCACCAATAATGAGGCTGAGTATGAGGCCTTTCTCACTAGGATGAGGATAGCACTCGATCGAAGAGTTGAGAACCTGGCCACTATTGCAGACTCCTAATTAGTAGCAGAACTCGACAATGAGTTGGTACCTTGCAGAGGTTAGAAAATTATAGCAGTCATTTAAAAAATTTACTCTCAGCCGGTTCCTTGATCAAAAAACTAGCACGCAGATGCCCTATCTAAATTTGCTTGCTCGACTAGAGGCACAAGAGACAGGACAATAACATTTTTGATCGCTAATAGACCATTAATCAACCCTTTTGAGGAGAATTTGGTGGGGAGCCTCGAGGAGACAATTCCTTCATGGCAAGATCCAATAAAACTCTACTTAAGTCATAGCATGATCCCTAAAGTTAAAAGTAAAGCTCATCGTCTTCAAGGACAAGCAGTCAAGTTTACACTTGACAAACATGGCCAGCTCTATAAGAGGTCAATCTTTGGACCACCCTTAAGGTGCTTAGACCCCAACCAAGCTCATGAGGTCTTATAGGATGTCTATGCAGGCATGTGCAAGAACTATTCAGGGAAAAGATCCTTTACTCATAAAATCATTAGGTATGGATATTTTTGGCCGATCCTACTGAAAGATACTGTTGATTTTGCTGGAAAGTCTCCGTCATGCTAAGTCCACTTGAACTTCCCACATTAACCTACTGCACCCATGGTCAATGTTTAGATCTTTTGGCCATTTGACTAGTGAGAGATCGATATTCTGGGTTCATTGCTAAAGACAATGGGTTAGCAAAAGTTCATAATTATGGCAATCGAGTACTTCACCAAATAGATCGAGGCCGAAGCTATCCCAAAAATAACTAATGCAGCCATCAAGTGTTTTTTCTGGAAAAATATCATTTGCCATTTTAATCTACCTAAGATCCTCATTTCAGATAACAGGATGCAATTTTGGAGTAGAAATATCTAGAATTAGTGCGAGGCCTTGGGAATCACCCAGCACTTTATCTCAGTGGGTAACCCTTAATCAAACGGCTAGACAGAGGTAACAAACAGAACAATCCTTGACCACCTAAAAACCAGAATATAAGGGATAGGGTCAAGTTAGGTGGATGACCTCCCTAGGGTGTTATGGGCATACAGGACCACCTCTCGTACAGCCACTGGTCACATCCTTTATAGTCTAGTGTATAGTCTGAAACAATCATCCCATTTGAACTCATACAACATATAGCTCAAGTGATCCACTTCAACTTGATCAAAAATACTTTAGAAAGGAAGCTCAACCTAGAGATGATTGATGAATGGAGACTAAAAGCCTATAACATAATGCAACACTATAGATCAAAGATGGCAGAAATTCATGTCTTCAGCACTGAATCTATTTAGCTCCTCTCCTCCACGGCTTAGACCAGCTATTGGTCATTCATGTCAAGTTGTGTCTAGAGGTTGGCCACCTCCTTGGTTAGCTGGTTGACCTAAACTCGAGAAGATTTAAGTTGAACCTTCAAAGTCTCCAAATCTCCTCCCCTCCATAGTTTTTCCTAGTTAGATAGAGCTAACTCCAACCTGTGGTAAAAATGGTACTTGAGCTGGCTCACCTAAAACAGAGGTTATCACTAAATAATGTAATCAATTGAAGGCAGCATTCGAAAAGAAAATAGTTGACCTCACATTTACCATGTTGCAGTAGTAGGCCAAAGCCCTGAGCACATCGACTTGGCTTAGGTTTATAAACTTTTGTTAGTCAACAACAAAGAGCTCAACCACCATGCATTTAAGGGCACTAGTGCCCATCGTCCTTAATGATATGATCAAGCTCGAATTTATCATCTCTATGGTTGGGTCAATCCTGAATCGGAGCAATGTAGCTCGGGTATCTAAAATAAAACCCTATTGCTATACCTGCCGAGTAGGTCATAACTTGGGGTGGCCTTTTGTTTGCCATTGTCACCCGCTGTCCTCTTGGGTGTTGAGCCTCTCTGCTCAGCCATCTGCATCTTATCTTAACATGCAGAGCTATTGCGAATCTCTTTCGCTCGTTGAGAGGGCTAGGAAGCTTGTTCAATCTGTGGGATAGTTGGGGCAGCAATTGAATATGCTGTCCTCATTGTGGAAGCTCTATCTCATTGAGTAGTCACTCGATGGTTTTCATCATTCCTTTGGGCCCTTATTAAAGCTTTTTGTCTATGGCAGATCATGATCTCTTCTCGATCTACCAACAAAGGATAATACAAAGAGCAATTAGAACTAAGCAAAAAGATATGAAAATATACAATTATCACAATCAATAAGAATTTCTACCTAGCCGGTCACCTGTGAGCAAGTTCAGCTTAGCCGACAACAAGCTAGCCAGCGCCAAACATCTCTTATCAATCAGAACTAAGGCCTCAATCTGGCCAAACTCAACCAATTCCCAAATGAAAGTGTTAGGCCAGCTCGGAGTTTGGTTTCACAGCATCTCGAAGTGCCCCCTCTACCACCCCCTTAAAATATTAAACTCACTAGGCCCTCGAACGTACAAATAATGCTTTTTCCACTTTTGGCCATATGATGAGGAGGGGTTACTAAGAATTTTCGATGTGAGTGCGCCATCAGATAGTAAAACCCAGACTCTTCAGTGCTACATGACTTTTAAAACATGGGCAGGTGGAATGGGTTTGAAAAATTCACAAAAAAAGCCAACTAGCTAAATAAGTGCATTAGCACGGCAAAACTATATATAGTGGCAAAGTAGTTTGGTAGGAGTTGCATTATGCAGACTTTCAGGCCCCCAGGAGTTCGACTTGGTAGGTGCTAGCGAAACTAAGTCCGTATCTAAACCCCTCATCGAACATCGTAATGCACCCCCTTGGAGGTTAATGCATTTTACCCTAAGCACCAAAGTTCAAACTCCTTAGGAACATGGTAAAGTTCTTTAATACGAACTAAGTTAGTAAGGGTGATTTTGGAAACTATCTTGCTATAATAGTCAGGGGTAAACAATCGACCATGTGATGTTGGCACTTCACTCGAGCTAGCCTCATCCCCTAAAAATAGCCCTCTCATCACTCGAGCTACTGAAGGTCAAACTATTGCTCGATAAGTTGCCAATATGCTCTTAAACGCGCTCTCATCCCCAACGTCCCCATGGAAATGTGTACTATAGGAGCTAGTGTCCTCGCTATTTGATGTGCTCGACATGATTAGAACACAAATGAAGAAAAATAAAACTTGGAGAAAAACTTATAGTTTATCATAGGAAAGCTCTAAAATGCAGAAAAGAAATAAGCAGTCTGAATGCAAGAATCGACCAGATCGAATTTAGTAAAAGTGTAAAATTAATGTTTCTATTCCATCTATTTATAGGCATTCGGACGCGAGAACCCAAGCAGCAGTAATAATTATACAATTGTCTCTTAGCACTTCATATACCTCAATGTAACAGATGATTAAATACACCAAACCTTAGTCAAGCATTCAAAAACCCCAATTGAGAATTCAAAAATCCTAATCGAAGGTACATAACCATCATTCAATTGTCTACTCCTGCTACTTCCTGTCAGCAAGCTCGATTAAGACCACAAGTGAGGGAGACTCATGATATGAGATAGCCCAACAAGCCCAAGTTAATAAGTTATTAACTCTAAAGAAGGATTTCAGGACTACTTAGCATCTGAAGCCCAACTATGCTTCCAGACCCAGCTATGCCAAGTTACTTTACCACAATCGTCAAGTTGAACGGACAGTTCTCGACCCTATCTGATAAGAGGCTTCAAGCCACCTAATCTATTCAACCATCTCTCTGGTCGATCACCTTATTTGGTCGATCAATGTCGATCAGAGTGCTCACCCAGACATTGAATCATACCCTTATCATATTCAATTCTCTGATAATCAGTGTACCTCTGCATTAATGATGCATGCCACCCCATACCATCTCTACCACCAACTCTATCAGGAGACGCGTCTCTAGGATACTATTCATCCAGAAAAGCAGGAGATGATGGCACCTGAAATAGTATAGGGTTGAGAAATGTCCTATAACTCCCAAGCAAGGATAAGAGCTCTCTACACTTGATAGGGGCATCATAGATATATCACCCACCTGGAGAAAATTATAAATACCCCATTGCCAGCCACTTTTCAAGTATGCCATATATAGTATATGCTCTTACTCTACTGTTCAATTATCTCACTCGACTAGTGTTAACTTGAGCATCGAAGTGCCTTAGTCGAGAGCACTTGGCTAGTCTAATATTTGCTATTAGTTGCAGATCTCAATCCAAGAAAATATTACTGTTGGATCATTTGACCTTCCTAGTCGAATTAACCCAAACACAATCCAATTCACTAAAATAGTTTTCAACCTCATCATCTATACACATTGAAATTTAGAGGTTCGACCTCCCTATGTGTAGTCCAATACCAATAATTAGGTTGAAACCCATATTCCAACAACTGTACATGTACTTCATCAGGTATCAAAATTTTTAGATTCTTATTTTTTGAACAAGGATACATTGTTCCTCCATCTTTCAAACATTGAGGTTGGATGGATGCATAATCAACAAAATTTTTCACTCCAACAACAAACTCTCTTGTATAGTCTTTTCGACTTGGCAAGAGCCTATTATACATCCAACTGTGTTAAGCATGAATATCTATGTTTTGTAGAGTAAATTCATTAAAATTGATTTCAATTTGAATGATGGAAAAGTAATTTTATTATAAATATTTCAATTTTGACGAAATTATTTCATTATTTACTTTATTAATATATGTTTGTTGGAAAGTAAGTATATTATTATTATTATTATTATTATTATTATTATTATTATTATTTAGTGATGAATACATTTAACAAATAAAAAAGGAGAAGTCTAATGGACAAAAGGATGAAAGGATGAGCTAACAGTTGAAGTGGGTAAACAAATTATTTGGTGTGTTATGGCGTCCTTATGTGATTATAAAAAAAAAAATTCAAAAACTCCTTGAAATAAGAGGTCCAAATTGCCCAAGAAACAAGATTCAACAAAATGAGTAAAATCATTTCAATTGAACACAATTAATAATATTTGTAAACACATAATGACAAATAAACACTCCCCCTTATATCCATTATCATCATTCAAGCAATTAAAAACCAATCAACAAAAAATGAGAGTGCTCCACCTCTTCCTCAACATTCCATCATTCTTCTTAATTCCACCAACTCTAAACAGTTCTAATGTATTCTACGAAAAAAATATATAAAATCAAAAGAAGGTATGCAAACTTATCTGAAAATACTGCAACAACCTTAAGACTCACAAAAAGTATCAATCACAATTGAGATAGGCTATGTCATTAGGCACATGTTACAAGTGCACATATTTATTCATAAATCATAATTCCATAAACTAAATTAAAACTTATTAACTTAATACGATTCAGCTTAACTCAATCAAAATTCTAATAAAACTTTTAATTCGCATAAAAATATAACTCTAACAAAATATAACAATATTTAATATAAATATTAAATTTAACTCTAATTTTAACTAACACATAAATTATTATTTGAGTTTAACTAATACGTAAATCGTATGTATTAACTAAATACATAAATCAAATTTTAACTAATACATAGATCAAATTTTAACTATTTAATAAATTATAATTACAAAAATTATGATTGCGTGGATGGAGAAGTAGGGGTTTAATTTCATCCTCTCGACTATGAAACTCATTGCAAAAGAAATTTATTTTTTTTTTCTTTTTGCGGTTTTGTGACGAAAAAGTGTTCAATTTTGCAATGTAAAAGTTTATTGTAAAAACTCAAATTTTGCAATGGGTTTTTTTCTGTCGCAAAAGCTTTTGAGATATTTAAAATTTTAGTGACGAATATTGAATCTATCGCTAATCTACTCATTTTTTATGGAATTTTCAAGCACAATTTTTTTTACATTTTTATTTATTTTCAACGGATTTTTTTATTGCAAAAGGCCAAACTTAATTTGTTCAGAAATTGTCATTTTGCAACAAATATTTTTGTGACAGATTTTCCATCACAAAATTTGTTGCAATTTGTGACGAATTTTTTCTATCGCAAATTTCCATTGCAAAAAGCAATTGTTTTATTAGTGAATTTAATTATTTGCTTGGTATAATTATCCCATTTGATAATTGTAATTTATTTTCAATTTAAGTTGAAAAATATATCACATCCTAAGGCCTTAATACACAAGACAAGTTTGGCTTTAAGTGCATATCGAACCCTAATTGTATCAAATGCTTCTAAAAATGAACTAAATATTAAAATTAAATTGAATTATATATCTATCATGCAATAAGCAAGTGAGCTCTTATTATATTCTTTACCACTTTGGCCCCGTGGTCCCTTCCAAATGGGTGATTAGTTGAAGGAGGGTTTTGTCATTGTTGTTCGAGGGATTTGTCATTGTTGTTCCATTTGTTGTTGGCAGCGTCTCCATGTTGCAGCTGGAAGAGCACTCATGAAACATGGATGCCTTGGTTGCATTGGAAACTTCAACTTCATACTTGTAATCCGTATGTGCATTACATCATGAGGTCTTTTTGTGCTGCTCAACTGTTCTCATTTTTTCGATTCTTGTTGTCGCAGTTTTAAAGAGAATACTGCTAGTGATGTGATATTTTCTTCTATTTTATTCTCTATTTTATTTTTTATTTCAATTTACTGTATATATATCAAGTATATCTGATTTTTAATTAATTATTTTTATAAAAAATTATTTAATATAGATATCATATATTCATTAAATGAAATACAAAATGAAATAGAGGATATAAATTAGATATTTGCTGGTGCTTCAATGAAAAGAGATGAACACTTGGTAGTACAATTTTTTTGGGAGATGTGGTAAGTTTCATATATTCTTCATTGATCAGCGTATTTCAGTAATTATTTAAATTAATAAGTAGTAGTTTGAGATAATCTAGTTTGCTATGTTTTCAGGTATTCCTTGCCGGCTCAAGTGCTCTTGAGAGAATTACATATATGTTAGCCTACGTTTGAACTTGGTTGTGCTTATTGGAAGAGTTGCTAGAAGACTATTGAGAGCTAATGCCACAGCACCAGGTAATATCCTCAACTAGCAAAGCAACAAACCTGGCAAGAATACATATCTACCTCATAGATGCAAAAAGGTGTTTTTTTTTTTTTTTTTACTTCTCCCTCTCTCTCTGCAAAAAGGTGTTTTTTTTTTTACCTCTCTCTCTCTCTCTCTCTCTCTCAATTCATGAAATGACACATTTAGACTAAGAACTAATGTTTTCCCATATGTATTTTCATTGTTAGATGAGTAATAAATTGAGGGGGAAATCGAGTCAAAAACACTACTTCCCCATATCTTAATACACTAACAAGAAAATTTACTTGCCAAGAACTAAACACCACAAAAAATTATGAATACCAATTCAGAACACTTTTGTTAACTCTAATGTGTATTCTTCTCGATTACAAAACTTCAACAATTATAAACATTCTTGATCAAAGTCAATACTTTGGGTCAGCTTTGAAATATTTGCAATGGAGAAGAAATTCTTCAGTTTTTATTCTTTCTTTTTTCCTTGTCGTTAAATTGCATGTCTCAAACTTTTTGATCATATAGTAATTGACACACTACGCTCCATTTGATCTTAATTATCAAATAAATAATTAATATTGTAGCATAAAATTCAGTAAGAACTATGGAAGAATTTCATGGGCATTAATATTCAGGATAAATAGTGTTTTTCGATTAACATTAAATTTAGAAAGTTCACTTGCTGTTGAAAATTGATTGTTTGGATTTGGAACTCGCAAACTAAGAGTTAGTTGTTGTTCCAATTTAGTTGTATTCTTGAAATTTCTCCTACTGAAGATCTAGATTAACAACCACGCGCGGCCATATCCTGTTGGACCTCCAAAAAGAATAATTTTTTTTATTTTTTAAATTTAGGACGTTTTGAAGTTTCCATAAAATAGGGGATCATTTTTGCAAACCCTCTACACCTTAGGACGAAAAAATGATTTTGATGGAAATGTTCCCTCTAAAATGTTGACTAATGGCCACATGACCAACCGTTTGAAATTTTTAACAAACATGGGCATTTAGGACTAATTTTGCAACACTTTCTTCAAATTTGAGAAACTTTCAAATTCTCATAAGGGGGAGTAGCATTTTCCAGATCCTCCTGATTTATGAGACTTAAAAAACAAATCTGCCAAACATAACACGAAGAAGGAGATTAGTCCTAAGTAGGGGTGTAAATGAATATTAAATAGATTGGATATATTATTTTTATATTTGTATTCGTTTAATTTTTTAAATATTCAAATATGAATTCAAATACGAATTTGATAAATATTTAAAAATGATATCCAAATTTACATTCGTCGGATGTCGGTCGAATTTGAATATATCTATATTCGATTATAATTATTCAAATGCATCTATATTTGATTAAACTTATTCATATTCAAATTATTTTTTTGATATTCATATTCGATAATAATTATTTAGATATCTATTTACAAATATCCAAATACGTAAATCTATGAACCTATAATAAATATATATTTTTAATTAATAGAAGAAATTATACAATTTCATTAAAAAGAAAGCAATCAAACAAATAACATAGCTTCTAATTAATAATTAACTTTATAATTGAATTTAATTACTAATTAATATATAATGATATTTAAGTATATTAACTATAATGTTAATCAATAGTAATTATGCTTATCAACTTGATTCTTTAATTTTTTTCTCTATATTACAATAATTTTGTAAATCTATTCTTTTTCCTTTTCAATTCTTCAATTATAATTTATATATATGGATTATGAAATTTTTATGAAAAAAATATAAACAATATATTATTTAATAAATATATATTCAGAGCTGATATTAAATGGATTAGATACGTATTTAACATATCTTTGTCTATTTGTAATCAGATATTTACTAATCAAATATGGATAATATTCACTTTAAACGAATACGAATGGTAAATAAAATTTTAAATATTCATTTATAGCCCTAGTCCTGATAAATCATTAAATATATAATACTGACGTCAAGGCCAAGGCTGCTACTCCACTTGAGTTTTAATTATTCCTCTAACTGTATCTTGCATATAAAAAAAATGTCTTTTCATTATAGTGATCATTCCTAAAATTTAATATAATTACAGATAGACCCTCTCAAGTTTGAGATAATTACATCCAACATTTTTGCAGTCAACGGATGTTTAACAAAGAAATTCAATTGCAAGTCTAGTTTAACGAAGTTTGCTAATGACATCAACACAAAAAATGGAAGAAAATCCAATTTTATGTTGAGTCGACTAACTCTAAGATTAACTATCTTCTCAAACCAAAATATCCTAATAAATAAGCAAAAAATAATTAAATGATATCGTTTTAATAAGTCTAGTTTACTCATATGATTTCAATAAGAAAGGAGCCATTTCCAATTAGAGAAATTTTTTATACAAATATTCAATTTGCTCGAATTCTTTTACTATATAATTATATTCAGTTGAATATTTTATATGTTGGATTTGAAAGTACAAATTAATTATATTTTTGAATAAAAAATTAAAGATAATAACATGTTGATAGCATTTCCAGCAATTCCTCAACTTGGAGTATTTCGTCTTTCTCTCAATTTTTTTCTCATTATTTTTTTTAATGTTTTCAGTACCAACCACAACCATCGCCCCTCCTCCTCAGGGGTGAGACAGCCATGATTAAATGCTCCCGTGATGGCCGTCGGCTAAATCTAGCGAGTAACCTTGCTAACGTGGTTCCTTATTTTGAAGCAACCTCTCTCTAGCTGTACATTTGGAGGAATGCTGTGAATAATTAATGTATTCTCTATTTAATTCATTTCGGAATAAATTTTGATATCGATTTAAACACATTTATAAATCACAAACTAAATTAAAGTTAATGTAGAGAATGACAAAACCAAATTACAAGAAAACTCAAAGAAGTATGAATGGAGTTAATGGAGAGTTGTCACAATATTGTTGTTGTTCTAAGAATCATCATCTTATACATACTTGTTTTGATAGCTGACACCCAACAATGTTGGAATAAAATTTCATCGATCTGCCCACAATAGTGTTTGAATTTGGCACTAGTGCTTATTTCATTATCTAGACAAATAATTGTTTTCTATATATAATTCTTGCCATTATTCTAATCCTTTTTTTCAAATTTAAATGTCGTCAAATCGATCTAAAAAATGCAAACTTAATTATGTAACTAATTAATCATTTGGAACGGACAACACGTTCATCGCCGGGTCTATATATACATATATATATATATATATATATGCTGGACAAAGTGCACATGAGATTCTTTTGACAATAACTAATACACTATAGATTACCTAAAACTTTTGTGGTTATGAGTGGGCTAAGCACTATGCTGGACTTTTCCCCCTAACGAGTTAATATATTGAATCTAAATTGGTTGAAAATAATAAAATTGGGCTTTCTGAAAATGATGCATGTGCCCAAAACGATGAAGTGTAGATGCCTGTGGAATTGTTCACCAAATACGGGTAAAAATAATCACGTACGTGGGATGGGTGAGTACGCGGTTTGTGCTTAAGTGTATATCCACTGTTATTATACTTGTATATACACACACTTTTTTGATTTGATCCTTTTGTTTTCGTTATTTAACGGAATAATTACAGCACTATTCCTAAAATTTAATATAGTTATAGAGAGATTCTCTCAAATTTCGAATTAAATCCAACAACTCTGTCATTGACGAATGTCTATCAAATAATTCAATTGCTAATTTAATTATCGAAATTTACTTACATCAACACAAAAAATGAAAGAAAATTCAATTTTACTTTGATTAACTGACTCTAAGGATTAACTACTTTCTCGAATCAAATACCCTTATAAATAAGCAAAAAGATAATTAAATGATATAATTTTAATAATACTAACATTACTTGTGTAGTCAATAAATTTTTTCTGTTCTTTTTTTCCTTAATTTTCTTCTTTAATAGTTACAACACCAACGGCAATCATCCCGCCGCTGCCAACCCACCCACCTAACCAACCTCCTCTTCGGTGGTGCGACCTCCATGACTAGACGCTTTCACGATGGCTTGGCTAGATCTAAGCCCGCTAGCTGCCATGGTGGCGGCAACCGTGGTTGCCAGGGAAGAGCAAGGTTGGGGCAGGGTAGTTTTGAGTGGATGCACGCATATATGTGTTATATACAAGAGAACATATACATATGGACACACATTAAATGTATATATATATATATATATCAATACAAAGAAAGATATTTTTATTTCGCATTTTTAATGTTTTGTGTGTGTGTGTGTGTGTGTTTTCTTTTAAAGATTATTGAGGGTAATTAAGTAATTATATCAATTTCTTAAATAGATTGATGTTCGAGATATTGGCCTGTAATTATACCCGACTTTAAGATATTTGTTATAATTATTACTCATTTAATTTGAGCATATGATCAATCATGAATATAGCCATCTAATATTTAATTGACCATGTTTTACTTGAAAACTTTCATTTCTTTTTGACTGTCATTTAAGATAATCATATTTTTCTTTTTTTCTGTCCTTTTCATTTTCTTCACTGTTCAACTCATGATTGCATTCATAATGAAAGTTTGTTCATTCTTTTTGGGTGGAGATTATTTCGTTTTCGTTTACGTTGCTTCTCCAAATGTTGCTGGAGTTGTATTCGCAAATTGTTCATATTGATATGACATCCAATCAACAATGAAATACCAAAATGAGTTACAACAAATCTCAAAAGTGTGTGTTTTATAATTGACTTTTAATTGTTCCAAAATGTATCTGACTGTTGTATTTTTAGCTGGGAGCCCAAGCTAGCTAGTAAAACTTATCATGTATGCAATTGAAATACCATATGCTCAACACCTTAATCAAATTAGCGAATGGTTTAATTTGGTTTGCGTGCTCAATCAAGGACTATCTAAACAGATCTTGTTTTGGTCTACCTTTAATTTTGATATATTTACTTAAATTATTATATAAATGAAAACAAAAAACTATCATCAAATGATAATATAGGGACATAGAAGGGGTTGCGATAATTTTTCAAAAGTGAATTAAAATATTAAAACAATGACATTTATTTGAAGAGACACAATAGAAAGTTGATACTTTATTAATAATATAAATATAGATTATTATATATTTTGATGCCATGAAATTTTAAAAAGATTAATATTATTTTCATGAGGGGCAAATCTGATTAATGCTGATAGAGACCGAGACTAATTAATGGCAACATCGGAAATTTCCTAATTGTTTACTTAATCAAAATAGAAACATGGATGTTAAGTGTCCAGGTCGCTGAAATAACTAAGTGATGATCTCTATTTATATTATTGAATAATTCTCACTTCTTAAACTAATTTTTAGGTTAAGTTTGATTCAAGGCCCAATTTTTAACATAGTACTAAGGCTACTCATTCCCAATGTTGGCCACCAATTTCATGTTATGTCATATTCATTTTTGAACATGCACAGAATGTATTAAGTTTCTTACATCGTTAAAATAAATAAGTAGTAATTTTTATATATAATTTTGAACAATTTTTATATTTTGAGTTAACTTTTGAACAAGTTAAATTTAAAATTCATTCTCAGACACAAATGCTGTGAACTTGCGATCAATTTTAAAAGTAGAAAATAATTCAATTATCATTTAACAAAACACAATGTGCCCTTTGATTCTTGAGCTCATGAGGAAACATGCCCACATGGCTCCTATTGTAAAGCAACACATGTGCTTATCGGTTTAGATTCTTTATTAGAAATAATTTGTTTGTCATATTACAAAACACATTCTGCACCTCGACTGTTGAGGCCCACAGGAGCCATGCCAACATGACTGATTATTCTAAAGCAACATCTCTACTTATCTATTTAAATTTTAACTCTTACAGCATTGTACATTTCATTTCATGTATATGTATTTTATTAAATATTTTTTTATAATAACAATAATTGATTATTTTTCAAATATATTTATATCAGTGTATACTTAGTATACTGACAACTCTAATATTTTATTTGTCAAATATTTTATTAAATATAAATATATTTGTCAAATATATTTATATCATGCACTTAATTTTCAGTTATTACTTAATATACTTTTACTATATATTTCAAATATATTTATATCATGCACTTAATTTTCAGTTATTACTTAATATACTTTTACTATATATTTCTTTGCAGGGAGTGTGCACAATTAACAAGGAAGACTGACAACTCTCCAGGTGCCAAAGATGAATGATGCTGTCATTTAACAGCTTGAAAAACTTATGTGCAACTTAGAAAACCTTAAAAAACCGCCTAATGGAGTCCAGCCTGAATCCAAAGTAAACTTTTTGTTTAATTTCTTCTCACAATTAGTTGTACTTTCTTTGTCTCCACTGATTATTATAGATAACAAATACTTCTTATTACTTACTAAAGCACTAATCATCAGTACGGATAACATCAAATGGCACCCAATTTGTGGCTATAAAAAGGTCATGTTAATTGTGAACTCACACTGAATAGGAGAATTATAGAAAAGAACTCCCGTACGCTGGATGGATATCTTTGCGCTTTTCCTTTTTCTATTTTTGGGCATGTGCACATGGTTTTACTTCTTGAAGTCGGGTTTCAAGGCACCGGTGCGGAGCAGCAAAGTTTCCGCCCGGGCCTTACCCTCTCCCGATCATCGGAAACATACTTCAACTTGGCCCAAACCCCACCGATCACTTGCCAAACTCTCCAAAACTTATGGTCCTTTAATGTACCTCCAGCTAGGGAGTGTATACACCGTAGTTGTTTCCTCCCCTGAAGTTGCGAAAGAAATACTACAAAAACACGATCAAGTTTTCTCCAGGCGAACCATAGCATCTGCAGCGCATGCGCACAGCCACCACAAGACTTCGACAGTCTTTTTGCCGGTGGGAAGCCAATGGCGAAAACTTCGTAAACTATGCAAAGAACAAATGCTTTCAAAAATTCATCTAGACGCGAGTCAGAGCCTTCGCCAAGAGAAGTTGCAGAAACTGTGTGAGTACGTGGAGAAATGCAACATGAGCGGCAGAGCAGTGAATATTGGTGAAGCTACATTCATAACAACTCTAAATCTCATGTCCGCCACACTATTTTCTGCCGAATTTGGTCAGTTTGATTCTGATGCCACTCAGGAATTTAAAGAAACTGTTGAGGGTGTGGCCAGGGTTCTCGGTCTTCCTAATTTCGCTGATTATGTCCCAATCCTCAAACCATTTGATCCACAAGGGATTAAGCGAAAGGCAGATTTTGTCATTGGAAAATTGCTTTCAATGATCGAGGATATAATCAATCAAAGGTTGAAATCAAGAGGCGCATCCCCAGCTCCCCCAAAGAAAAATGATTTGCTGGAAGTACTGCTAGATCTCAGCCAAGGAACTGAGTACCAGATGACCACCAACGACATGAAGCATTTACTTCTGGTGAGCAAAATTGAACTCTTTCCCAAATTTTAATTCCATATTTGAGTAGCATGAATAAATAAATCAACTTGGAAGAAGTGTTTCTAATTCTACTTTATGTCAGGACATATTTCTTGGAGGATCAGACACAACATCAAGCACAATAGAGTGGATAATGACAGAATTAATGCTCAATCCTGAAAAATTATCAAAAGCCCAACTAGAGCTTAGAACGGTGATTGGACAGAATAAACAAGTCCGGGAATCGGATATTTCAAGACTTCCCT
The DNA here is from genome assembly GCA_014898725.1 of Jacaranda copaia. NCBI lineage: Eukaryota > Viridiplantae > Streptophyta > Magnoliopsida > Lamiales > Bignoniaceae > Jacaranda > Jacaranda copaia. The sequence goes on from JACGDI010005609.1 coordinate 293,924, forward strand.
ACTTCCAAGCACTTATCAAAGAAGTCTTTAGATATCACCCAACTGGTCCTCTTTTACTTCCTCGTAAGTCAGAATATGACATCGAAATCAGTGGATATACGATCCCTAAGGGTACACAGATACTTATTAATGTGTGGGCTATGGGTCGAGATCCAAATTTATGGTCGAATCCAGATTCTTTTCACCCTGAACGATTTTTAGATAAAAAAAAAAAATAGATTTCAAGGGCCAAGATTTTGAGCTTATTCCATTTGGTTCAGGAAGAAGAATTTGCCCAGGTTTACGGCTTGCAGATCGAATAATACACATTATGGTGGCAACTTTAATTCACAATTTTGATTGGAAACTTGAACTAGGATTAAAACAAGAGCAATTAGACACAAGAGAGAGATTTGGACTATCCTTGCGCAAGGAAATTCCCCTTAAAGCTATTCCAATCATGCCATGATCATGTGATGATATATGCTTAATATGAAATAAAGGCTTGGTATAGGGCCAGATAATTGTATCGTGCCACAACTTATCAAGATTAATTTATATTTGGAAAAGCAATTACGTGTAAAACCAATGTTTGAATAGTATGTTGATGACCCTTATTTGTTTCATTTTTCATGTTAGTGTAGTAATTAAGTAACGTTATGTTTATGCACTTCATTTTTTTTTTTGTGTGTGTTTTCCATAGTCTTCGGGTAAAATTATATTTTTGGTCCACAGAACATTTAACTTCAGCTGTATAAAAGATAAAACTTTCACTTCTCGTTTTATTGAAAATATGAATGTCTATATCCACAGTCCTACATTTTACGAATTAAATAAATTTAGTCCCATAATTCTATTTTACTAGCAAAATAGGACTTTATTTGTTTGGGCATCATACCAAGTACATTGCATCTTGAAATTTGACAATATGAAGATAAATAGATTTCAAATCACATTTTTCTTCAACCCATGATTGCATAGCATATGATGTGGCCCACTGTAGTGCTGCACCAACAAGCTCTTCGAGTATCAATTTGGATCATCTATTTTATTTCATGTTTCATCTCATATTTCAATGTGATGTATATAAATCAACTGTATCTAATTATCAATTAATTATTTTTATAAAAAAATATTTAATAAATGTGTTATACATCCATGTGATTAAATAACAGATGAAATATACATTGAAATAAATGATCTAAACCGCTTCTAACACTCCCTTGTGTGGCATCCTACATGGTATAAGCAATTGACACCTACAAAAATTGCCAACTCAACTATAAAAAATTGTTAAATTGCAAACCCAGATATGAAAATTACACACCAAAAAGAGAAAACCACTAAATAAAAGCGAAAAAGGAAAAATGCATTAAGTTAGGTGTTAAAAAAGTTTAAAAATTACATATCAGAAATTAAATAACCAAAACCTCAAAACATTTACTCCCGTCTTACATTTTTTCAAAAACCAGTAGGCATCGTCCAAGAAAATTATGATATCAGCTAAAATAATTAAATACTCAAAAATTTTAAACTCAAGAAATTGTGAAAACTAAAAGATGATGAAAAGAATCAAAAGAATAAAAATGTAAATCTAATTTTCTAGATGTTACATATTTATTTATTTTAAACTTGATGAAATAAACACATCCAAAATAATTTAATTGAATGTATTGAATTCATTTATTAATTAAAATAAAATAAAATAAAAAATAAAAAATAAAAATTTAAATCTATTAACTTAAAAATATATTTTTAATTATATACTTAATAATCATAAACATATTTAAATGAACTTTATTTATTTATTTATTAATTAAAAAATAAATAAATAATTTTCTTTAAAAAAATTTGCACAGCCACTCCGCCACCACCCCCTCTCCCCTTTTCCCTTCCCCTTCTCTCAACTGCTGGCCGTCGCCCGCCAGCATTGCAAGGCCACTTACGGTGGCTATTCGGCCCAGCGGCGATTGATTGAACTGGCCAGGGGACAGTTTGGCTAGTAGCCAAGCCGTTTGCAGTGGGACCGCCTGCTCATGGCCATGACAGTCGCCAATGGCTGGCGCTGGCCATTTGGCCAGCACTGCGATGCCGGCGATGGGCGCTTTGCCTAGGTGGCCATTTGGCCAGCGGCCAGGCCACTTGCAGTGATGGTCACCTGGCCATTGCGGCTGGCGCTAACCACCCATTAAATATATATAAATATATATTAAATGCATATATGTATATGTACTTAATATATATATGCATATATATATGTGTATATATAAATGTTTTTAAGAAATTTATGTATTTTCTTTTGAGGATCTTGTTAAAAAGTATCAAAACCTATTTCCATATCATGAATCAGTCTGCAACCATCACTTTCAAGTTTTAACTCCTTTATCTCCACTTTGTCTCTTGAGTTCAATTGCCATTCACTTGGTTTGGCCAAAATGTACCCTTATATCTTATTTTCTCTCCCTTTTTTAGCTTTAACGTTCACTCTCTCTCCTCCTCTTTGTTCTTTCTCTCTGTCACAACTCTCTCTCCCGCGACTTCCTCCTGCGAACACGTTAAGGCAATTTTTTTTCGCCATTGACAATTTATTTCACCAAGCAGAAGCCTAGAAAACTGGCCTTGTTTTTTGCATTTTATTGTGAATGGGAATTTTTGTAATCTTGATGAATAGTTGGAAGAAGGAGGTAAATATTCTCCAATTTGAGCTTAATAAGTCTTTTGAGTACCCAAAATGCTTAAACTTAGCTATTAGAAATTTGTGTCTATAATGAAAAACTCTAGAGAAGATTATAAAAATAGGACCATAAATAAGGTCATTTTGTGAAAAAGGACCAAAATTAAGGCCATTGCAAAACTAGAACCACAACTATAAAAAAACTCAAAAGAAAAGAATAAGGCTAACTGAAAGCACAAGCAACTTAATAGAGAGTACAGTCAAAGCCGGAATATGCTTGCATGGCACTTAGTTAACATAGGTTCCTACCTCATATGTGCGACATATATTCTAATAAAGAAAAAATTGTAAAACTAGGATCATAAATAAGGCCATGTTGTGAAAAAGGACCGAAATAAAAGAGAAGTAAAAAAGATAACCAATCTTAAGAAGTAAAACATTAAGGAGCAATACAAAACCTTTACGCAACAAAAAGTCATGCAAAAATTGATGAATTGAAATGCTACGAATTTTGCCCTATTCATCTGAAACAACTATTAATATAAAATTGAATGAAAATTCAAGATGCTGGAATGCTACAAAATTCGATCGATTTATGAAAAAATGACTAATGATGCAAAATCGGGTGAAAATTGATGACTCTACTACTTATTTTAGTTTTATTTATTGTCTTTTTGTTACTCCTTAAGTTTGATTATCTTTTTTGTTACTCCTTAAACTTGGTTGTCATTTTTGTTGCTTCTTAATTTTGATCCTCTTCCACAAAATGAACTTATAAATGGTCCTATTTTTGGAATTTTTCCTTCATCAAAATATATGTGGCACATAATGAGGCATGAAGCTCAGCCAGCCAAGCTCCATACAAGCATATTCTGGTGCTAACTTTGCTTTCCGATGAGCTAATTGTGCTTTCTAGCAAGCATTGTTCTTTTCTTTCGATTTTTTTGTGGTTATGGTCCTAGTATTGCAATGGTCATAATTCTAGTCCTTTTTTGCACAATGGCTTTATTTATGCTCCTATTTTAACAATTTACTTGGAAACTCTATTTTTTGTCAATTTATGAAATTATGAGTTTGATAGAGTTATTCTTTTAAATTGGGAAAAAATAGTTTGGAATTTAACACATTGCAATATTCTGCTCAACATCAAAAAATGTATATCACTTTGAATACATATAACAATGTATGCAATATGGTTCGATTGCATATGTGCCTTGAAATGGTCATTATTGACTTGATGGTTGTCCAGAAGAGTGAACCGAATGGACATAGAAGGCAAATAAACTCTATTTATTGAAAAGTTCTTCATATTTCCATATTAATATTGCATTAATTACTTTGGTGTACTTCTTATGTGTTACAATTAGTACCTAATTATTATATGCTTTGTTTTTTTATTAAATACTTTACTTATTCATTATCATGCTTAATAGTCCAATGATTAATAGTGTGTTATGCAATTTAGTACTTTCGCACTAATATTGCAATACTTTTGCTCAATTTGCATTTTGGCAGTAGTTGGTGTTTTGAGATGATTGATAATAGCAAATTATATGTTGTGGATTTATAGAGTTTAGGGTATTGCAAGATGATAGAATGCAGTGTAAAATGATAGAATGTTGTGCAAGCATGCCTGTACTTCTATTAAGTAAAAGTCAATTTTCTTACCATTTGGTGCAAATTGATATGATAAAACAATTGCTTACCATTTTATTTCATTTTTATATTTGTATTACCTTCTCTCATTACTTATTAAATGATATCTTGATTGATTTTATATTTCCTCAAATAGAAAAAAGAGGATGCGTAGAAGATAAAGAATTAAAAAGTTGGATTAGATTGAATGGTACATATGTGGTTTTGATAGTTGCTAAGTTACTTCTTGTATATGGTACATATTAACTTGAAGTATTTGTACTGTACTACATTATCAATTGGAGAATTTATATAAAATTATTTGTATTATGATTTTCAATATACGAACATTCTTAGTATTGTCTTAGTGTGAAAGGAATCATGAATAAGTATTATTTTCATCTATTACGCAAATTTATATTTGGAGCTATTGTTCAAATTTATTTTTTATTTTATCAAAAAAATAAAAATATACATTCAGGCTGTCTCACCCTAACAATTTCACTTGCAAGATAAGACTTTTACTTTAAAGTAGGATGATTATTAGTCCTCACATTATGGTACGTCATTTAATCATTTGAAAATGCTTTGCCATTACACCTCTATTTTTCTCACTAAATTCAAGTACATATTTAGGTCTATAAATGGATATTAAATGGATGAAATATATTGTATTCATATTTATATCTGTTTAAATTTTATAATATCTGTATACATATCCATATTCGATAAATATTTTATAATAACATCTGAATTCATATTTGGTAAATATTAACTAAATTCGGATATATTCGTATTCTATTATAATTATTAGAATACATCGATTTATAAATATCCGAATATCTATTTATAAGTATTCGACTATTTATTTACAAATATTCAAATATTTGAATTGATTAATCTGTAATAAAGTGCATTTTTTTCTAATAAAATTAATTACAAAAAGTAATCACTTAAATAGCACAATAAAATCTAGGAAAAATAATTTATTGAAAAAATAGCACAATATGATTTCATATTGAGAAAATAAAAATAATTTATTATGAATAATAATATATTATATATGATAAATTTTTTAAATGTTATTTATATATTAGAATATTTACATAATAATTTTTTGAATATTGTTTGTAGGATATGACTAATGAATTTAATTAAATTTTAGATAATCAAATATATGAACGAATATATCCAATGGATATATATTCAAAGTGGATATTAAATGGATTGGAGATGCAATTACCATATTCATATTTATTTACAGTTGAATATTTACTAATCGAATATGAATAGTATTCACTTTAAATTGATACAAATAATATGCCCTATAAATGAATTTGGATGCGAGCAGTAAATATATTTTTAAATATCTATTTATAGCCCTATACATATTGCCAATTTGAAAGTCTACATGGCGTAAAAGCTATGGCTACTAACTTTGTATTTATGCCATTAGATAGTGGAGTATTCAATTACTTTGAACGTTTTTATTATCTATACTATTTAAAAAAAAAAGACTTTTTATTTTCATAAATGACGGTTTTCTCAATGCTACACCAAAATATTATTCACTCAAAATACTTCTATTATAACCTTCCCACTGACCATGACTCTTTTGCTTCTATTATAACCTTCGCACTGACTATGACTCTTTTACCTACTCATTTTCCCTCTTTACATATAATTCCTCCCATTAATTCTCACTATTCATCACATTCTCCATCTTCCCCTATAACTCCTTCCATTAATTCTCTCTCTCTCTCTCTCTCTCTCTCTCTCTCTCTCTCTCTCTCTCTCTCTCTCATCATTATTTGTAACTCATTTTCCACTAATTCTCTAGCCTAGCCAAGTGGCTTGTAGCCCACTGGCATAAGTCTCCCACATAATGTGGGAGGTCAGGAGTTCGAACCCAAACGGGCTCCTGATGTGTGCGTGTGTATAAATAAATAAAAAAAAATTCTCTAGCCTATCATTATTCAAAATTCCTTTTTCAACTACGTGTAACAATCCTACATGTTTGATTTTATTTGGGATTATTGATTTTAATGAACTCTGGATCATTACTTTACTTGAAAATTTATGGAAATTGTAGGTTTTTTTAGAGTTCAAGTGAATATATGTACCTGTACTAAAGGAAGGAGAGAAATTACCAATACACTTTATTCCTTTTTTATATTGATAACTTCTTTCCACTATGCACAATATCCTATAAATGCAAGATACATCAAAATATTAACCAATTTGACCTCACTTGAAAAATACCTTGATTTTGCTCTCCTAAATTTTGGAAACTTTAAGGGCCTGTTCTTCACCATTTTTCTAGAATATTTTCTAACTTTCAAAATAATCCCAAAATGTGTATACATTCTCCATTCCTTCTCCCAAAATACCAAAATTTTATACCAAAAAAATCTCTCCCAAAACAATCTCAAAATGCCCTACATTCTAAAACCATACCTACCCCCTTATTTTCTTATTCTACCTTTTACATCACTCATTCATTTATTTATCTCTTACTTCACTCATCCACACACATGCACACACATATAAAAATATTAAAATTTTGCTAGTAATAAAATTTTAAAACTTATGTTTACAAATTTTATTAAGGTAATTATCAAATTTAATTACATATTATTTATATTATTACTAAATAATTTATTTACTAGATAACGTATTAAATTAATTAATTAAATAATATATTTAGTTATATTTAATATTTAATCTATTAACTAAATATTATATTTATTAATTTAATAAATAATTTGAGATGTTTTAATTTGATATAATAAATATATTAATCTTCTTCTAAAAAATTAATCTTTGTTAAGTATTAATCTTCACATTTATTCAAAATTATAATAAAAAATTTAATTGTAATGTGATTTTTATTTGATAATCTATTATGTTTAGTAAATTAATATTAATATAGTTAAAGCAATTGTCAAGAAAATTAATTAAATTTAAGTAAAAATTATTTGATTATTTACTAAGTAGTTTATGTACTAAATAATGTATTAATTTAAATAATGAACTAAAGTAATTAAATAACATATTAAATTAATTTATTTAATTATTTAAATAACTTATTATTTATATATTAATTATGTTTCATATTTCACATATAATTAAATATTATGTTTATTTGTTTAATAAATAATTTTAGATGATTTAATTTCATTTAAAATAAAATTATTTATTTATTTTTAATTTGGTGAATTGTTATGAGTATTACATACATGTATATAAATTATTAAATAAATTATTCTATTTAAATCAATAACTAAGTTTTATTTGTACATAAATCATAAATAATAAATAGTTAAATAATTATATTTTAATTAATAAATAGTAATTAGTTTATAAGTAAAGAAAAGTAATTAATATTTTTTTATAAGCCAATATTAACAATTATGATATAAGTGAATTTTTTATAATTAAAATATAGTTACGATTTCATAAGCAATTAATACTTATTAATAAATATTTTCTTTCAAATAATACATCATTTGCTAATGTTAAATTTATAAAAATATAAATTTTAAAATAAATCACCAATTAAATTAATTACACATCATTTTATTACAACCTTATATCAATCATTACACACATGCACACATATATATACATACGCACACATCATCAAACTATAAATATACATATATACATTAAATGAAAAATCACTTTCACCTTAGAAACCCAACAAGAAAGCCATTGATTTGATATCTACAATAAGATTTGTCTCTTCCCAAAACAAAAAAAAAAAAAAAAAAAAAAAAAACTCATTCTCAAATTATTTTTCTTATTTTTCCAAAACAAAAAGAAACACTTGACATTTTTTTCATTCTCTTACCCAAAAACCCTTTCTCCTAAAATATTTTCTAAAAAAAATCCAAAACATAGGAGAACAGAACCTAAGATTTCTTAAGATTTTGTTGATGTGTTTCTTAATGTCTCTAGGAATATTTATTTGCTGTTTCCATTTTAATTTGCTTTTAACATATAGGCTGTTCATGATGGTGGTCGAATAACATAGTTGTGGAGTGTGAAAATAAAAAATTGAGATTGTAAAATAAATTGAGTTTTAGTCTTTTGTTGTGATTATATTTAATTCTTCACTTCAATTTTTCCTCTTGTTATATTGTTCGCTTTATAGGATGATTCTCAATGTTGTCATGATAGATATGTACTCTGCTATAGTTTAAAAAAAAATTTTGATTCATTTTTTTTTATTGAATAATTATTTGAAAAAACTCACAAAAACTTTTCATGATTATGATCTCATGCAAAATTACAAAATTAACCTTTTTTGTAAAATTACTTAAAAATTGTAAAATTACAAGATCAACTTTTTGCAATTATATATAATTGCATGCATTACATCCTTTATCTAATTGATTAGAAAAAAGTCACACTTGACAAACTGACAAAGCTGCTGCACTTGGTATATGGGATTTAAAAGTGTGGCACAATTACTTGACCTATAAAAAGACTCTTCTCTATCTGATCTAACCAATGAAGCATGGACCAACATATTATGTTATGGAGTTGTAATTGATGGTGTAGTTGATGATATTTTTTCCATGGTTGTGTAATAATACCCTTCTATATATATATATATGTGTGTGTGTGTGTGTGTGTGTGTGTGTTAATGTGCAAATTTTTTGTAATATTTATCTTTGTAGATGAATGTATTAAAAAGTCCAAAATTAATGTTGTAAAATTGACACAATATTATTACTACATCACAAAAAATAAGGACAGACCTCCTGTAACTATTTTAAAAGTAACTCCGTGATGTAATATCTCATATATACCTCTTCTATGCACACTTTGCATCCATTTCACTTAAGTATCATATTTAAATAATATTCACATGATTATTTTAATTTCCATACATTTTTAGGCTTAGATGATTATTTTCAAATTATAATGTAGAATATAAAATTATTTAAAATACATTATAATGATTGTTTTATTTTTTGTTAACCTTTATCCATCTTTTAAAATCATTCCAATTTTTATTTACCATGAAATTTTGATGCACACACAATCGTTCACAATTAAAAATTATTTATGCACGTATGGACTGCATACTATGACTACTAATATAATTATTATTCAATTGAATATTATGTGTGTGTGTGTGTGTGTGTGTGTGTGTGTGTGTGTGTGTGTGTGTGTGTTGGATTCGCCTTTGCAGTGTTTTTGCCTTACCAAATAGGATGTGTTATTTCGGTGCACAAATAAAACAATGGAGCATGAATTGTATGGAATAGAGGAGCAGAGAAATTTATCAAAACTAAATGCCCACACTTGGGGGAAACATGTTTATTCAGACATTAAAAAACGATGGACAAAAAAGAATGAGGGAAAGTAGAAGGATTTTAATCCAAGATTTATTTATGGAAATATACATTAATGTAGATTATGCTAGGTTAGTTATAGAAAGAAGGTCAACTATACTGATTATTGCATGTTTTTTAGGCATTTTATATTATCTATTCCATTCTGAATTTCATCTTCTATTTTAATTTACTGTATATATGTCAAGTGTATTTGGTTTTTAATCAATTATTTTTATAAAAAAAAATATTTAATACTCGTGTCACACATCCATGCAATAGAATAGGAGATGAAATATATAATGGAATAGAAGATCTAAACTCTTTTTTAAGGGGAATATATCTAGTAACTTGAAGGAGTAAGAAATAAAATATTGTTGCTCAATCAAGTGCAAAGGTTGAGTCTAGAGCTATGGCATAAGAGATGAGTGATTTATTATGGTTGAAGATTGTTTTGAATGATTTAAAGATAAAACACAACTTTTCTGTAGAACTCTTTTGTGGCAATAAATTTGCTATTAGTATTTCCCAACATCTAGTTCAACGTGACATGCAGAATAAAGTATTAAGTATATATATTAATATTAATTGTTTTTTCACAGGGGAGAAGCTAGCTTGTGGTTTGATAACTACTCCATTTGCTTTGTTAGATCTTCAGTAAGCAGATATATTTACAAAAGGTTGCCCGCCTAGAATTTTTAGGACTTTACAAGCACCTAGATGGCTTGATATCCATTTACCAACTTCTGGGGAGAGCTAGAAATACAAGTGCTATTTAATGCCATTTTGGAATAAATGAATAATTGGAAAGATTATAGTCATAGAATATTGTTTTACTTTTTGATAAGAAATTGTTTACAGCTTTATTGGTCCTTGAATTAATGTAGGCTGCAATTCTATTGTGTATGTAAATATCATAAGGCTGTGAGTGCTAATCACTCAAGCAATTTAGTACTTAGATTTTTTTTTCTTCTTTCCTTTCAAGTAGCTAATTAGTATCTTTTGTTTCTATAAATCAACAGTTTCTATTTTAAATGCTAGCCAGGAAAAACAAACAAACTAATATCCGATACTTGGAGCGATGTTTAAGCCACCAAATAAAAAGTTCAGCGCTGTATTTAAATTATAGAAAAGATTAATTACTCAAACCCTCTTAAGGTTTGACTCATTTATAGAAAAATACACAACTATTAAGAAATTACCAATACCTCCTAACATTTGTATTCATCTTAAATTTTGCTAAAATCATTAGTTTCCGTTAAGAAAAATGATCACATTTTTCCAATTCTTAAAATGAGGATAGAAAAAGAAAAATTTCCAACTCCACAATGTAGTAATATCAGTGATCGTTGTATGCTTGTAGGTGCAAATTCTTGGTTGTAAGCCTACTTAGATGGAGCTTTTTGAATGTACTAAAAAGACACAAAAAGGAAAAGGTGAAGTTGTAAATGGAAGGTCCAAGAATGTTTATGTAAGTTTCTCTTTTTTCTTTGATTTCTTCTACTTGTGTCAATAACTCTCACATTTTCCTACAGGAATGATTTCTCTTATATATTTGTTATTTTTTATTTTTTTTGTATTTCGTGGAAAAGCACTTTGTTTAGTGACTTGCTCAAAGAATTAATAATAAAGATGATAGTTTGGGTAAGATTGAGATATGCATGAGTTGGAAAGAATTGTGTTTAGTGTCCTTAAAGAATGTACAGAAAGATGCTGTACAAGCTTTCCAATGTTTGATGCCATTTTTTATATTTGAAAAATAGAGGTAGTCAAAATTAATTACAGTGTTATAGGACTTCCTCTACCTTGCCTGATCACTATAGTTTACATCTCATTATGTGGATGTTGGATTATGTCTAGTGAGAAATGCATCAATTTTAGCTGGCAGTGTTAGTGAATAAAAGCTTACAATATTCACGTGTGGGTTTAGAAAACATATTGGTAATTGTTCATGTCATTTAGCGGTTCCAAAGGGTGAATTGTAACTATAAGGATTAAACCACTTTCTTCTACTTTTGCAGTTGTCTGAACAAACTTATAAATACTGAAATTTCAATTATCCAATCAAATGGTAGATTGGATTATGTCAAATAAAAGGTCAACAATATTAGTTTTTCCCTGTGAAATTTCTCCTTTAGTTGCGGCATTTAAAGTTAGTTTTTTCTTGGTAATTGGACTCATAATACCATCATACTCTTTTTACTAAATGTGATGATTTATTATTGAGCATCGCCCTTCAATGCCAATAGCTCCGGTATACCTTTATTGGAATTAGTTTTGAATGAATTTTATGTTTAATCTTATTTTGTTGCTTTGTTACAGCTACACTAGAATTATGGCATTATTGTTAAAGAGATAGCTTAATCGTAATACTATCTTAATACTATCTTGGGTGTCTAAAATAAACATCACATAGAAATACTTGTAGAATAAGACTTGGGGTTGTGTTACACTTTAGTAGTATGTCTATGGTTGAAAACTTGAAATTCCATGCACATTTGGGACTTTAAGCTTGACATAAATAACTAATTAATCTTCTCAAAATAAAAGATTAGGACCCCTGCAACTTAATATGAAGTTGGAGTTACGAATGGTTGGCTACCTTTTGTTCTGAGATCAAAACAATTTTAGTTGTCATTCTCCTTACAAGGTACTTTTTTGATTTTCTAATCCCATTTCCCAGTCCCTACTTATATGATTGAAAAGCTTGTAAAGAATGTATAGAAACATGCTTTATAAGCTTTACAAGACTTGCAATTACTCTTTCTCATTTATGCTAAATAATATTATTGCCTTAATTTCTACTTTCTAGTGCAACTCATTTTGGTGAATTTGTTAACAAACAATTACTATCTCCTTATTGAATAAAAATATTCTTTTCTTTAGAATAGTTAGTTTCTATTTTCTTGACTTTGATAAGCACTTATTGTTTTCCTTTTATTATTTTTTTAAGGAAATATATAGTGAAGATATGATTGCACAATATGGTTTGGATTAATCAAAACATCCCAAGCTTGATGCTGAGAAATGGATCAAGGCAATGGGTAAACCATCAAAAGGTCGACTATGTGGATTTGGCACTCACCAACATGCTAGTGAAATTCTTGTTCCTCCATTTTTGGCACGAAGATACAAGGGAATAGTTCAACCACAAACCATAAATTTGACAAGTGATGAGTTGAAAAAAGAAGCAGAAGAGGCTAGAAAGATCGCCGAGGATGTTAGAAATGGCTGAGGATACAACTAAGCGATTGGAGGATGCCATGTAGAGGGAAGAAGAACTACGTCAACAAGTCAAATATGTTCAGTTTGATTTGGCCATTTCTCAGTTAGATCTAGCTTCAGCTCAATCTGAACTAGTTGCAACAAAGCAGGAAATCCCAAATGTAGTTCAAGCAGGTATTTGTGATTTTTTTTCAAAAGTTAAAATTTCAAATTTTGAAAAATCAAGTAGTTTAGAAAACAATTAGTGCATAGATTTATTGGTGGGGAAAGAGAAAAGGATCACTAAGATTAGCTAGTATTCTCTTTTTGTGACTATATTTTGTCAAATAAATTCGCTTGGATATTATAGATTGTTAGTTAAATATGTTGAGTTTTTGATATTGTAGATTGATTTTTTTGTGACTATCTGCTAAATGAACATTGCTTTATCATCATATTTTGTGGTGGACATTAGTGTTGCTTTAATATTTTTGCGGATATGATTGAAGTTGCGTATAGATATTGATAGGGTATGATGTGATATGTTTCTAAACTTATTATTTAATACTTTTGGTAATTTGTGAAGGAAGTTGAACTGCATTGTGAAATGATTGTGATTTAAATTGGTCACTGATAAGAAATTACTTTTTTTGTTTAATGATGAATTTAGTGATGGATTTATATTGAGTTTGTCACAAACAAGAATTTATTTTTTAATTTAGTGAACAATTTAGTGAATAAAAAATTCATCACAAGAATAGTGTTACAAATTTCATAATTTTAAACATGCTTTTGTGATGGAACTTTTTTTAAATCTTTGACGAAAATTTTGTCACAATATTAATTTTGTGATGTACTTTGCTTTCGTCATAGAAATCAATGATGAGGCATTTACTAATGGATCTATGATGAAATAAGTCCATCACTAAATCATATTTTGTGATGGAATTTATTAAATCTGTGATGGATTTTTTCATTAGTGAAAGGGTAATTTCTTATAGTGATATGTAGGATTCCAAGTAGGTGTTAACAATTGTACAAATTAATATTATAATCTTAAATATAATACCAAAGATGGTGATATATTGACACTATTTTGAGAGACTCTTCAACCTAGTGGTTGTCTTTCTCTCAAATTTTTCTTTACCTTTTTCCCTCATCATTTTCTTTAATTAGTTTCCAACACCAATCACAATCACTGCCTCCGCCGCCCACCCACCTAACCCTCATCCTTAGGATGAGACAACCACGACTAAAGGCTCCATGACAGTGGTTGCCTGGATCTAGCAAGTAACTTGCTAACATGACTCCTTATTTTGAAGCAACCTCTCTCTAGCTATACATCTCAATTTAAATTTTGAAATCGAGTTAAACGCATTATAAATCACAAACTGAATTAAGCCTAATGTAGAGAATGATAAAACCAAACAGCAAGAAAACTCAAAGAAATATAAATTAAATTGGGAGAATAGCAAATAATTCCCCTGTGTCAATTGAGATGTGCATAAAATTTCGTATCAAAGAAAAATTCACAAAAATCCACTTTTTATTTTTAAAAATCATGCACACCATCCTTGTTTCTTATTTACTGTCCATATGACCTAATTTTAGCATGTAAAGACTAAATTATCCTTTATCATTCATTAAATTTTCAATTCAATTTGAATCACATTTTAATTTCTTTTCTTTTTCTTTTTTCTCTTTTTTCTTTTCTTTTTATTTCTTATTTCTCTCTTCTTTCACCTACCTACACCAACTATTAATGTTGATGTTGTCCCGTCCCCCCGCCTCCACTACAGCTACTGCCAAAATCTTGTACATTGCCAAAATCCCCGCCTATCACCCCACCTCCACACCACATCATTAATATGATGTGGTCATGACAATCACCAGGGTTTGGGAGTGAATTTGAACGATGGTGAAGTGGATTTATATATACATATATGTGATATATATATAGATATGATAATATATAATTTTTAATATAAATACATGGCTATCATCGACGTCTCCATCTACAGGCCGCATCTGGCTACATCTAAATGTTGGGGATGGAGGTGGAGAGTGATAGGGGGATTTGGTGAAGAGGAAGAATTGGTAGGTTTATAACACACACACGCACGCACACACACACGCACACACACACACACACACACACACACACATATATATATATATATGGATGAATTACTGCTATTTGTAAGGTAGATGGAAAATGTGAAAAGTCAAAAATGCCCCAACAGCAAAATAATTTAAAAAATAAAAAAAGTTGAAAATTAGTGAAATGGCAAAAGACTTAAATGCCTCTCTATGTATTATGCGTTTTAAACTTTTGAAATACATTGAATTGTATATATATATCAAAAATAATTTATTTATATAATTAATTTATTTAATAATATTAAATAAAAATATATTTATTAGTCAAGTTACATGTTAAACAATATTAAACTAATAAGAATATTTAAAACAATTATTTAAATTTAATTAAAATATTTATTAAAATCATAATTGTATCTAAAGTAAAGATATCTAAAATAATTAAATTATTTATTCAAATAATAAACTAAATAATTAAATTTTGTTAAATTTATTAATTAATTAAAACACAATAAATAAAAAATTAAAAAATAAATTAATTAGGAATAAATAAGTAAAAAATGTATAAATATATATTTTAACTAAATTATTTATTAATTAAAAAAAGATGATTTTTTTTTTTTTGAGAAAAATCAAATTCCACTACCCTCACGACCCCACTTTCTTCTTTTA
The DNA here is from genome assembly GCA_014898725.1 of Jacaranda copaia. Classification (NCBI taxonomy): domain Eukaryota; kingdom Viridiplantae; phylum Streptophyta; class Magnoliopsida; order Lamiales; family Bignoniaceae; genus Jacaranda; species Jacaranda copaia. Next base: position 309,533 of record JACGDI010005609.1, read on the forward strand.
TTGCAGCCCTTGACAACCTCTGCAGACATGGTAGCAGCAATTCCATGGTACTGCTGTTAGTAGCAGCCATGGCTAAATCTAACACGGCCAGCCTACAGTCTAGCTAGAGGGAAAGGGGAGGGTGGATGTGTGTGTATATATATGATACATATACATGTATATGTATCTAAATCCTTATAGTTTTCTTATAATTAATCCCTTATAATACAGCAATATTACTATTCAGTCCTTATACAAATTTAAAATATCACGGTACAATCCTCAAAGGTATTTTTGTCTACAAAATATGGTCAAAATTGAGGTTATTAAGCTGCTGACTAATTTTGAAATGTCATGTACCAATTTTAATGCCGATTTTAAAAAACCCTAACAACAACTAATGCTTGGGTTAATTTGTTGGATGGCAACAAATGTTAGGGGTTTTTTGTAATTTTTGAAAAAATGAGAACCTTTTCATAATTATACCAAACGTCAAAGGTGGTAGCCATAATTCACCATATATATCTATACTATATAAAAGGAAAGACAATTTTGTCTCACAAAAGGAAGTTACTAATGAATATTTACAAAATTTGTCTTTTAATTTTCTCTAAAATAGATTTGAAAATACAACATTGAGGATTAAATTGGAAATTCATGTTTCAAAAGTAGTTATGATACTAATTTTTAAATTGCCAAATTTATCCTTCTACTTACCAGAAACATGTTACATTTAATTTTACAAATAACTTATATTACTCAAAAAATATTTTATATGTGTGGAAACCACATGTTGCTACTGCTAATGTGTATATATATATATATATATATATATGAAGTTGGCTTGTTGCCATGACAGCTATGAGGTGTTTGAGAGTGGGGATGGGGATAGCGCGGAGGAATTGATGGGTTGTGGGGGAAGGGTGGTTGATTATACATATCATATTAGGGTTTCTTGTTCAACCACTTTATATTTCATGTAATCAAGTCTGTTAGGTTTCACCTTTTGTAATTAATTAGCTTGGTATCCAATTAGTTAATTAGTTAGAAGTTAGTTACATTCACGCCATTTTTCCTTCAACATAGCTAGTTAGATGTATGTATATAAACTCTGTACGTTTGGCTTGTCCAAATGTGTGCTTACGGCTAACTTTCTCATTAACCGAACTCCTTTCCCTCTCCTCACACATAAATCTCCTTTCGAATTACTATGTCATACTTCTCTAGATTATACTCATTTATTGGTGTTCGAATGCTTGTCATGTGCCTCTACCTTATCTGCTCATCAAACCATGTTTGCTCCACGAGCTACTTCTTGTGTTTTCATCGGTTATCCTACAGGCTCCAAAAGGTACGAACTATAGGATCTCAACTTCAAAACCATCATCATCTCTAGGAATGCCCAATTCTATGAAATGATATTCCCCTTTCATTTTGAGCCTCCACACACATCCTTCGTTGATCCTTTTCTAGACACTATCATTCCTGTTCCTCATCTTGATCATCAAACAGTATACTCCAGTCCTCCTTCTTCCCAAGTTCCTGTCTCTCCTCTTGAACAACACTCTCTTCCTCAAATTCGCAAATCTTCCCACATCAGTAGGCCTCCCACTATGGCCTTCTTCATGATCAGCCCATACAAACTCATACCTCTTACCCAATTCCAAATCATCTATCTTACTTAACCCGCTTTCCTCAACACAAACACTTCCTGCTAAATATATCCCCTCACTTTGAACCACATGTTGTAATTGACATAATTAGCATAATTTTGTTGTAAATTAACTTTGGATGGATGCCAATTATAGTTGGAATTCAAAAATTAATTGTGGTGATGCAATAGAGGAAGGAATTGGTTAAGTTTTTTTTGTTGAATTGTTCCACATGGAATGTTTGAGAAAGTGGAGACTCACTTGAACATTATAAAATCAAGTGGAAAAGTCGAAAGATTATTTCAACCCTTCGCTTGTCCCACATTAGTTTTATAAATTAGTGTGGACTAGTTTATATTGAACTCAAATAAGAATGCTTGATAAGAGTTTTTTAAGGGGTTAATCTGAGTAGACCACACGCGCGCCGCCGCCGCCCGGCTCGGGTCCAGGTTGCTGGCGTTAGGACGAATGTCTCAGTATCAGTCTTATCTTTTTGGGATAACAGTCTTATCTTTTTGGGATAAATTCAATCTAAATTTTGAACTTAATAATTGGATTTGCCATGAATTCAATTATATATATAATTGAAGTGGGATTTATCAGGAGGACGTGGGACACGTGGCGTAAAACTGGTGGACGCGTGTGAATTCTCGCCTATAAATTATCCCCTCTCCTGGCCACTTTCACTTGCTAAATTCGATCTGGACTCATATCTAATTAAATAAAATTCTGATTTGCCTTGAATTCAATTATATATATATATATATATTTGAACACGCATGCTGAATATTTAATTCTGACAACGCATGTTAAATCTGATATCACATACTTGATTTGAATATCATATTGATAAAAACGCACATACTGACTCAATTATGATTATCTGTCCAAATTCCTAATAATTTGATTTGGATATTTATTTGCATATCCTACTGCGCATTGATTTACAACACCACAAACCTATAAGCAGGCTGCAAAATACCCTGAGTGGAAACTCACCATGAACAATGAACTTGACATTATGGAGAAAAACCAAACCTAGTCTGTTGTCCCTCTAACGCATGGCAAACAACCCATTAGATGTAAATAGGTCTTCAAAATCAAATTTAGAAATGATGGCATCACTGAAAGACATAAGGCCCATCTTGCGGCCAAAGGATATACCCAGTAGAAAGGCTTCGACTTCATCGACACCTTTTGTTCGGTAGCTAAACTTACTGTTGTCAAAATTCTCTTCGTTGTTGCCGCCATCAAGGGATGGCATCTACATCAATTAGAGGTCAATAACGCCTTTTTAAATGGCAAATTATTTGAATAAATTTATATGGACCCTCCCCTGGGGCTATACTCCTTCTGTTACACAGTCCACACACACCCCTAAACTTGTTTGCAAGTTACAAAAATTAATATATGGACTGAAGTAGGCCTCATGCCTATAGCACTCAAAGCACACACAAGTTCTCATCCATCTTGGCTTTACATAATCAAAATTCGACTCTAACTTGTTCATCTATTGTTCTGGAGACTCTCTATTGAGATTGTTAGTGTATGTTGATGACATAATTTTGGTCAGTCCCTTTGAAATCTCCATCACTAAGTTCAAGTCAACTCTACAACAACGATTCAAGCTAAGAGGTTTTGGTATTCTTAAGTATTTTCTTGGTCTCGAGATCACTCACTCTACCACTGGCATCACCATGATACAACAACAGTACACACCCCAATTACTTGAGGACACTGGTTATCTTGCTGCCAAACCAGCTAACATCGCCATGGATCCTAAAATTCCACTTCATGCTAACACTGGTGAACTCATAGAAGATCCTTCTCAGTACCAGAGATTTATTGGACACTTATTATACCTCACCGTATCCCGCCCAGACATCACCTTTATAGTCCACAAGCTCAGGCAACATGTCTCTCAACCTCACCACCCACATGTCCAAGCCGTTCATCATCTTCTCCATTACTTGAAAGGTAGCCTAAGCCAAGGGGTTTTTTTCTCATCCACCTTAGCCATCCAACTTAATGCATTTTTTGATGCCGATTGGGTATCTTGTAAGGACTCTAGGAAATCGACAACTAGATTTTGTGTTTCTTGGGGCACTCTTTAGTATCTTGAAAATCTAAGAAACAATCCACCATCGCTCCTTCCTTCGTTGAAGCAGAACACCGAGCTTTGGCAATGACATCCTCAAAACTTGTATGGTAGCAACAACTACTCAGTGATCTTGAACTCTATCCAACTGGACTTGCACTACTGTTTTGTGACAATAAACTGCTCTTCACATCGCTTCAAATCCTATATTCAATGAAAGAACCAAACACATTGAGGTGGATTGCCACTTCATACGAGACAAAGTGTCCACTGGCTGCTTCAAACTCATGCTTGTCGGCGCCAATGCTCAACTCGCTGATGTCTTCACTAAACCGCTTCTAGCCATCGATTTATCTTCAATCCTCCGCAAGCTCGCTATGAAAGATCCCCACTATCCACCTTGAAGGAACGGTATTAGGGTTTCCTATCCAGCCATTTTATATTTTATGTAATCAAGTTAGTTGGGTTTCACCTTTTGTGATTAATTAGCTTGGTATCTAATTAGTTAATTACTTAGAAGTTAGTTACATTCACTCCATTTTTTCTTCAACATAGCCAGTTGGATGTATGTATATAAACTCTGTATGTTTGGCTTGTAAATATCATCAGAGAATATTTTTCATTTTCTTCTTAGGTCAAGCACAATCCTGTGGCAGATTGCTCTCTAATATATAATACAATATATATTATATACAACTATGTAACTGTCAACCATGGCATCCAGTTGCCATTGCAGGTGTGAGCATGGTGGGGGAGGGGGGAGGATTTGGCAGGGGTGCTGTGGTGGAATTACAGTAGTATTATATATTTATACCTATCTTATAAGAATTTATATATATACATATCAATATATATTATGTATATAACTGTAATATATATGTAGTATATTTTTATGAGGGTAAATTACATAATTAGTCCCTAAAATTTTACTCTAAGATCACTTTAGTCCATAATTTTCAAAAGTTTGTCTTCTAGTCCCTAACGTTAGTATGTTGTTTCATTTTAGTCCTCAACACCACTTTTTGGCAGAATTTGACCGTAAAATTAATCAATTTTAATTTTTTAAAGGCAAAATTGACAATTTAAAGTTTTATATTTCACTTTAGTCCCAATTTAAAATTTTTTGTTCTACTTTAGTCATCATATCACTTTTTCTTTTCTTTTTTTTTTCTAAGAAAAAAATTGCATTTTACCCCTGAGAAAAATAGAAAAAGGAAAAAAAAAGTCCCTATAAAAAAAAAAGGCAAAAAACCTACTCATGTTTTAAAAATTATGCACACTGTCTCCCACTCCTAATTTGCTTCAATTTAATCCTAATTTTAATATATAAAAACTATATTACTCTTAATTATTTGATATATTTTTAATTTAATTAATTAATTAATTTAAATTATATTTTCATATATCTTCTTTCATCCCCTTTAAATTTAAAAATTATTTTGAGTTTTTGTATTTTTATTTCTTTAATTTATTCTACTTTTTTTATTTTTTTATATATTATATGTAAATATATATTACACACACATGAAAAAGTAAATACATTAAATTAAAAATATATGAAATAATTGCAAATTGCATGTTCATAATTTTTAAAACACGTGAAGGTTTTTTGCATATTTTTTTCATAAAATTTTTTTCTTTTTCTTTTTTGCCTTTTTTCATTTTTGTTGAGGGTAAAATGCAATTTTTTTCTTAAAAAAAAAAAAGCAATATAAGGACTAAAGTAGAACATGAAATCTTAAATTGATAATTTTACCCTTAAAAAGTCAAAATTGATCAATTTTTCAGTCAAATACAATTAGAAAGTGGTTTTGAGGAGAGACTAAAAAATGAACTTTTGAATATTAGGGACTAAAGTGATTCTAAGATAAAAATTTATGGACTAATTATATGATTTGCCTTTTTTATAAATATTAAATATTATTTGATCTTGATCGTCCTTTTTTTTTAAAAAAATTCAGCTATTGATGAAAATGAAGATATAATAATCTCTTTAAACGTATAAACTTTAATCATTTGCACAAAAAGCGCATGTGATCATTCACCCATGCTCTGAAGGTGTTTCTTGTATGATTTTTAAAAACAAAAGATAGATTTCTGTGTATTGTTTTTTGACAAAAAAATTTATGCTCATTTCGATTAATACAGGGGATTATTTGTAATTCTCCCAAAATTAAACTAACGGAGAGTTGTCCCAATATTGTTGTTATTCTAAGAACCGTCATCTCATTAACATGTTTTGGCAGCGGACGATGATGGAATAAAATTTAATGCAGGGGATTAATTATATGTAATTCTCCCAAATTAAATTAATGGACAGTTATCACAACATTGTTGTTATTCTAAGAACCGTCGTCTCGTATACGTGTTTTGGTAGCAGACAACAATGGAATAAAATTTCGTCGATGGCCCACAATAGTGTTTTAATCTAGCAGTAGTATTTGTTCGATTACTAGGAAAGTAATTATTGACTATAATTTTCGTCATTATTGAACAAACAAATAGAATTTAAATCAGTTGTCACGTCAATCAACAAACGCAAACTTAATTGTCTAACCAATCCTAAGAAAGAGACAAATAATTTCATCCTTGGGTCTACTTGTATATATGCTGGACAAAGTGCACATGAGATTCTTTTGACAATGACTAACACATTATAGATTATCTAAAACTTCTGTAGTTATGAGTGGGCTAAGCACTATGCTAGAGTATATATTGAATCTACATTGAAAATAATAAATTAGCCATACATCCATATCGGGCTTCTCAAAATGAAAATATGTGCCAATTGCAATAGAGTAAAAATATTAATGGTATGATTAATATGCAGGAATGAGGTGAAAATATAATATACATTTCTAAATATATTTTCAACCCAAACTCATAATTAGTGTAAGCTAGAGATAGAAATGTTCATTCCCATCGTAATCTTTATTCCGAAAAGGATGAGTTTATCCATTTTCTTCCACCTCATGAATTTAGATATTCCCAATCCATTGGAAATGAACATATATATTTATTAACAAAATTACACTCTAAAATTTAACAAAATACATTTATATTTAAGAAAAGAAATCTTCACTTTGTAAATATTTGATATTATTTTCTAATTTATTTGACTACTACGTGTTTTTATTTAATTATATATTTTATTCATATATTTTTAGTAATATTATATAAATTATTATATTATTATAAATTATTTTAAAAATAAAAATAATAAATAATAAAAATAAGAATAATTATACGCATCTCAATTTTTATAGTAAAAAAAGTAGAATTATTATTGATTTTGTCCATGCTAATAAAATATATATAGTTTAAAATATTATTTATATTTGCATATCTTTGAATGATTAAAAAATGCATACAAAACTAATAAATGAAGAGTTGTTCATTCAATCAACAACTCCTCAAATTAAACTTATAAAAAAGTACAATAAATCGTTCTAAAATTATCACAAAAAAGTAAAGCACGCTAGTTAAAAGTATTTTATAATTTTTTAATTATATTTTATCAAAAAATTCAAGGAGCTTGCTAAATTATAATTTTAAAAGAATTGTGTTTATACCTTTTTTTTATGTTAATGTATATAACTTATTGTTCACATATCAAATGTATATATTTACTGATGTAATTCGAATAACATTAAAAGTGATATTAAAATTGCATAATTATAGACCTACTAAAAAAATTATGATAATATATAAATAAATACTTTTGTTTTAATAATTTTTTACAAAAGAATAATTTGGTCATTTAAAAAATCCATTCCATTCCTATGGGTCATTCCTATTTACCAATAATTAGAATAGAATCAAGAAGGAATGACAATTCCATTCCTTTCTTGTTCCTTGCGTATACCAATTATAGAATAAACTATACTAATGTGATTTCTTTCCCAACTTCATTCCATTTCTAAAATTATTTTATTTTTATTTAATTTCATTTTTACATACTAATCACCACCTAAATGTAGATATCAGTGGATTTGTTCACCAAAAAGGTGTTAAACTGATCACGTATGTGGGATGGGTGGGTGGTGCTTAAGTGAATGTGCAGTACCATTTCTTATTTGTGTTTTTTATTTTTGACTTGTTTCCTTTGTTTTCATCATTTAATGGAATACTTACAGAAATTATTCCTAAAATTTAGTATAATTAATTACATGTAGACCCTCTCAAATTTAAAATTATATCCGAAACCTCTACCGTCAATGGATGTCTAATAAATAAATCCAGCAACTAATAAATAAATCCAATTGCTAGTCTAAT
>JACGDI010005609.1:339238-371425 GCA_014898725.1 Jacaranda copaia
CTACCTTGGTATTATGTGTTGCCAAGTTCTTCTTACCTGTTCTAGTTTATTTTGCCATTCTGGTTTTTGGTATGTTTGTGGAGTTTGGTTTTTGTGGACAATGTTTGTATTGAGATATTTGGGGAATTTGATTATTTTTATAGCAATAATTAATGTTGTTGTAATGTAAGAGATTCTAATCCTTTTGCAAGCTTAGGGATTTGGGGGTTTGTTGATTCTGGTTGTGTTACATGGTCTTGTATTGGTACATGCATGTTTCCTCTACACTGAAGGTTTAGTTGTTTGATTTACATGGCCTCTTTGCTTCTGTCCAACAATTTATTTCTGGTTTCATTGTGGCTGGAATTGTTTTTTATGTTAAAAGAAACCTATTCTTGTTTTTTCTAATTCTGCTAACAATGAGCTTACACTGGTTCTTTGCTTCTGTCCAACATATGTTCCCTATTTTTTTTAGTGGCTGTGAATGTTTGGAGGGTTTAAAAAAATTTCACCTCCTTTTCTATTTCTCCTAAAATTGTGCATGGAGTGATTCCTTGCTTCTATCTAACATAAGCTCCCTATTTTCTAGTGGTTGGAATGGTTTTTGGGGTTAAGAAAAAATTCATCTTGGTTTTTCTAATTCTACTGATGGCTGAGCTTACACTGGTTCTTTTGCCTTATGGCTTAATTGTAATAATGTTCTTCTCTGGGCCTTTGTGTTGAACTTCTGTGCTCCCTATGCTTATTGAGTGGTTTACTTATAGCTCATTTCACTAAACTGCATGTCACACTATTGTATAGCTGTAACTTTATGTACACTTTGGCAGACTGATTATTGGTTGTTTTGATTGACACTGTGGCAGTCTTTTTTACTTTATTAAGGTTGTATCTGTTGCTGTTCAATAAGGAATATCATGTGTGGCAATGTATAATTTCTACAATCTGTGCAGGAATCTTGACTACTGTTTAAGTTGGTTTCTTCAATTTCTGTATTTATGTTGGTGTAGTCATGTCAAGAACTGTTCCATCTTTGCAATTATTTATGCGCCCCATATCTTCATATTCCTCCATTCACCTTTAAATCCACATCTTGCACTCTAGATACTATGCATTCCTAACACTGGCACACTACTTGCACATTGAATCCTTGGTGAACATAATATGTTCTCTTCCTTAAACAAACTTGTGTAACCCTACACCATTCAAGAAAGGTGTCTCAAGTCACCCCTTGTCTACTTAAATCTAGCAACATGATAGGTAATTCCAAACTATGCCCTCATATACACCCTCACCATTATGTTTGTAGTTCAATTGAAATTTAGCACTTTCTGTCATTAATTATGGTAATGCAAATAGCAATTTCTGTGAGTGACTCCGTTGACAACTTCTCCATCACTTCCATATCCAACTCTTTGTCTAGCCCTCCACTAGGTTCACTTACCCCTACTTGTTGTAGCTCCTCAGTAAGTTAATCTTATTTCACTATCCTATTTGCCTCTATGTTCTATAACCATTTCATGTTAGCATTCATTGCATCTTTACTGACCATGTACCATTGCTTTGTGTTTTATGAGTGGCTTTTGGTTTTCATACAATGTTGTACTTTGTTTAGTTATGTGATTTGGCTATTGAGTATGTAAGATACTTGTTAATGGAATTTGTGTTCTTTGTTTGACAATAATGGTACCACTTGACTTTGTAGCTACTCTAGCATCACGCTTGGGGTTTCTGCATGCCAAAAATGGAGAAGTCATTCCCCCATGGTGACTACTTAGAATAATATTTTTGGAGGACTTGTTCTAAGACTGAATGAAGTTTTGGCCCATTTTTGTGTGGCTTGCTTCTATTATTACAGTTTGCAGCTATTGTTGCTGTAAATTGTTATCACATTATGTACCATTTTCCCATGTGGAAAATAGTGCATGGCTAGTTTTGAGGGGCTGGAAGCATTATTTTTCCCTTTGCAGTTTAATCATTCCCTGTCAAAGTTCGTTCAAGTTGGTTCTATCTCCTTTTGGTACTATGTCTCTATCAGGAAAACTGTGGTCGCTCTACCCTTGAGTTGTCATCCTTTTTTTATAAAATCTATTTTTTTAGGGTTGTTGCAGTGATTTCCTTGCCATTGTGTAGTGTCAGAACTTGGTCATATCACTTGACGTAATGTCTGATCTCACCTTTAATGTATCTCCGTTCTATTTACTCGGCATTAAGAGATTCTTCTCCCTACTTGTGTATTTCTCATGTTATATTAGGTATTATTAATAACGTGTCTCTTGTGCGTTATCTAAGGTGGCAAACTATCTTTTTCATTAGTCACTCTATTTTCCCTCTACTCTTGACTCGGTTCATTTTCCTTTTTTTGGTGTATTTCAATGCCAAATGTCAAATAGATTAGCTGTTTTGGTTGCTTTGGTGTGAGTGACCGCATAAAAAGAACAAACAAGAGATGAGGCATCTAAGTAGATCGCATTATTTCATGTTGATGTGGTCCCAAATTTCTCCATCTCACATTTTAGACTTTTCCCCAACTATGTATCTTTCTCAGCTTGCCTTATGTTCATGTATTGTTGGAGCCTAAGAAGTTTACCTTCTGTAATCGATTGAGGAGCCCCACCACTGCTAGGTCATCATTATTTGTAGAAAACATTGGCAGATAGTTTATTTCATGTTTGTACATTGAGATGTTGATTTATTTTTGCTCATTCAGTATAATAATGGCAGCTTCAATATGTTAAGATGTATGTTTGGCAAGTCCAATGTCACTATATTGATTAGCAGCATAGGTCGTATTTAACTAAATGTATATGGTTTAGGATAAGTGACATTTTGGCAACCATTTGTACCAGAAACGGATGTGGGGTTCATTTCCCATGTGTTGGTTAACATTTGGCCTCATAAATTTGCCAATTTGGTTTCAATTGTAGTAAGAAATGTATGGCTTGTGAATAATTGTATTGTTGATTAACTTTTTGCCTTCAATATTATTATGGCTCATGCTCTTACATTTGGTCCTCATAAATTAATGGACCCCTGTGACTATCACAACATGTATTACTATATACATATATATATGTTTTGCCCTGAAACTTAAAAAAAAAAAAATACTCCACATGAATGAGGATATGTAATATCAATATAAAAAAGTATATATATCGATAACTTAAAAAAAAATTATTGAATTCAAAAATAATACTACCAAGTATGCTTACAATCGATTGTGATACGAAACTTGAATAAGTAATAGTATATCAAATATTCATTGTTTAATGCGTGATGAAAATAATGAAATATGTATATATATATATATATGTAAGGGGTGAAACTTCAAGTATAAGTGGCATAATACTTTAGGTCATTTCTTTTTTGGGGAAAAATCTTTATTTACATATATATTACCTAAGAAATATATAATTTTTTTACCATTGTATAGTAAACATAAAGATAATAAAAATATTATATATGTGTATTAGACTAAGTACAATAAGTGTAAATATATATTATCAAAGTAAGGAATACGTTATAGGACAATAACAACTACGAATAGTTGTGCATATGCATAATTTACTAAATATGCGTTAGTCCTCGTTGTATGTACATCTGTAATATATTATTTATATTGAATTACACATATAAATATATGAATGGAAATTTTTGCAATATTTTGAGTATAAAATGAAATATCAAAAAATTGAATTAGAATATATTAATAAAATAAATTGAATATAAGAAAATTTAATAATAAAATATACAATATTTGAATCTATGAAATAATTAATAGAACGAACTATACGTGATATTGTAGCATACCATGTGTGTGCTAAGAAAACATGTATATTAAATTTTATATACTTAGTACATATGTCATCATATATATATATATATATATATATATAATAAACACATTATATATACATGTAGCGCTCTACCTATATATAATATATTATGTACAGTATTTCTTACCTAGAAATATGTAATTAGGAAATTAACAAAATTTATTTGTATAAAATAAAGATTATAGCAAAATTGAATTCATTTTGCCCAAAAAAAAAAAATAATAATAATAAATAGAATATTGAAACATGACCAATGAAATCTATCATTTAGTAACGTATGCATAAACTACTTATCCATAATTTAGTCTATATAACCCATTAACAAGTATGTTGTATAAAATCAAGTCCATATTAATGTTTAACAGATACTATAAATTTTGTACATATAAAAAAAAAGTTAGTACACGTACTACACACATATGCACTGTAGGTTTCATAATATATTTTACATTGAAATATATAATTCCAAACCAACCAAAAAATAATTTATATAGTATCAAAATGAAAAGTATTCAAAATTAAATGTTGTTAATATTATAATTTCGATTTAACAAAAAAATTTAGTAAAATATACAATATTTTGCAAGATGCACAAATTATTAACATAAAAGATATGCTATATAATATGATAACTTCTACGCAAGTATATGAAAATGTATATTACATTTATATATTTAATACATATGTTGTTAATAATACTTAAAAATATCTTTATATGCGTTTTGTATGTCTACAAATATATTAATTTAATAAGTTTGAGTTTTATAGCTTATAATCCACTTCGTGGGTCACCATAAGTAAATAACTTAAGTAAAATAGCTATTTTTTATCAGCTATGTCATTAGATTTCTTAGGGTAATTACGTCAACAATAATTTCATGTTGTCAATAATAACGAGGTATTGAATGCATATATTAGTATCGACTTAGATCATAGTAGCTACTGGATGAAATGGGAATTACTTTGTGGAATATACTTGGGAAGACTTGAAATATAAATAAAGATATTTTACTGACCATTTTTTGTAACTTTCTCGATAGCAGAAGAATCTTATATGTGTTTATCAAACCAACTTTAGTAGATGTAATTCATATTTTTGACAATAAGTGGCATTTTATCATAACATCTTACATTATGTCACCTAGTTCTTTGTACACCTTATTAATGCTTCATATGTAGTTATTTATATGGTATATTTTGCGCATGGCTTTACCTACATTGTACTTTGTAGCAGTCTAAAAGCTATATATTCGATTTAACATTTGGAAAAATTTGATATAGATGTAATCCTTATGAGCTGGTCATACATTTGAGCTAATAATAGATAGATCCTTATGGTCATAACCCATCCTATGGAGATGATGGTTCATATAGTACCCAATCCAGAGGTGTTCAGTCGGGATACATGCGCTGGCCATTAGCTAATGAAAAATTGTTAATCGAGTTTGCCTATGATGAATTCCAAACTGGTAAGCTCTTTCAACTACTTTCTTGGTGTACACATGGAATAAGATTTGCCACAAGGTAAATGTCGAGCTATAGCTTGCATTCATGTACAATATTAAGCAGCTTAAGCAAAAATGGAATTGACTACATGCAACGTGGCGAATGTTTTATTCATTGATAACAAATGGTACAAGTTATGGATAGGATTATGATTGAAAAACAATCATAGGTAGCAAGGACCACATTGACCACTGGCTCTCAGTATATATTTATCGTCTTATCTTTGTTCAACTTTATCAATATACTTCTTTAATGTTGCTCTCTTTTGTCATACAAGAGCACCTAGACCATGCCTCATTGATGGATCATGGGTTACCCTGTTATGATTATTATACCCAGATGTTCTTGAAGAATGTTGCATTAAGTTCTAATGCTAGGTCCTCTACTGAGCCCATCTAGCCACTGATAGTAATCCAAGTAGGAGCGATAATGTGAGTTGAGGTAGTAATAGTAGTCAAAATACTTATCTTCATCACGTGATGACTTTGATGACACTGTCGGTAGCCAGGAGGAGAGTTCAACACAATGGAGAAGAGGTAAAGAAGCGAAGTATTATGCTCATGATAGACGAGATTAATTGGAGAAAGTGCTATAGAAATGGGATGGCATGATGGATGCTAAGTCCAAGAAAATTGGGCCTAAAGCCCATGACTTAATTACCGAGTGTGTTGATGCATTGAGACGCATTAAAGGCCTACCAGACCACTTGTTTAGAAGGGATATTAATGCTCTTCAAAGTATCATGATGAGAATTTTTTCCTAAAACTCGATAACAGAAAGAGGTGCATGTGGGCCGAATCCTTAGGCAATTAGTGCCTTCTCCACTTTCCCTTGTCAACGTTCGATGCTGCCTTATTTAATACTTTCGCTACTTGTTTTTGGGATCTATGAATTATCTATTCACTTCATGTTATGCATTTTTATGTTTGAACATATTTGTCATTGACTTAGGAACTCATAATCCCTTGTTGTAAGGATGTTTTATTATATATGCATGTTCTATGTTGTGATATGCCATAATATTTTACGTTGCATATGATAATTCGTTTCTTTACATAGATACCTAATGGATCATGCTCGATGCCACCACATGACAATGAGTTGGAGTTCAGTTATGGATCACCAGGCACACTTGGTAGTGATGTATCCGACGATGCTGATGATGTATTATTCATCGCAGATGTCTTGCTGCCTAACCTATATATTGATAAAATGCCACATAACACATTTGCGCTCTATGGAGTAGATTGGATTAGCGAGATAATGGATGGCCATCCTGACAGATTTTATGATGATCGGTGCATGATGAAGCTTCATGAAATTGGTCTATGAATTTACTAGTCGTGGGCTTTTACCTCAAACACAACATTGTCGGGCATCAGCAACTAAGGAGGTTGCAATGTTCATGCAAATAGTTAGTTGCCATTAGAGATAGAGGAATAGCATGGAACATTTCCAACAATTATTGAAGACAATCAACCGTCATGTACATCGTATGATTAGGATGCTGAATACAATAGTGCCGAGCTCATAACTCCTCTAAATTTTAATGAGGTGCCCAATCAGATTCAATATAACTTCTTCCCATATTTGTAGGTATGGAATACCTAAAGGATCAGCTCTGACTATGCACACCATCTAATAATACTTTGTACTTGAACTGCTCACATTGATCTATAGGGTGCTGTAGGGGCAATCGATGGCACATTAGTGTATGCCTAGGTATCCACTCATAGACAGAATGCATATCAATCTAGAAAAGAGAACGTCTCTCAAAATGTCCTCACCATAGCTGACTTTCACCAAATATATACATATATCTATGCGAGTTATAAGGGTAGTGCCAATAATATATGGGTTTTGCTGAATGTAATTCAAAGGGATCCCACCTTTCTTTTCCCCTATTAGGCATCATGGTTTGATTCTAATAACTATACAAATTCGTAAGTTTGGATCATACAAAATTTTTGTTGTTCAACTATGGCCTAAACTACATTATCACATTTCAATGTTCTTATTTAAGGAAGTATTACCTCATTGATGCTAGCTCCACAAACTATATGTGCTTCTTATCCCTATAGAGACAGTCTTGATACTACCCTCAACAATTCAATGTTACCCCCATATACAGTGGGACAAGGGAGCTATTCAACCATCACCATGCTCGACTTAGGGACACCATAGAATGTACCTTCAGAATTCTTAAGAAGAGGTTCCCAATTCTTGCTTGGGGTATGCCTAGCTACATGGTCACCCAACAGACTAATGTTGTAATTACATATTGTGCGCTTCATGATTTCATCCGTAAGTTTAGTTGGGATGACAGCATATTCGCAACACCAAACTATGAACTTGACCCCGATTGGGAGATTTTCTATCATCGTGGTCACTCAAGACAATAGGAGATACAAGCATAATTTGAATTCTGAGATGGTTTGGCACAATAGATGTAGGCTGAGAGGCACTGATGAGTTATTGAATTCATAATACCACCTTAATATGTTATATGTGTGCTGATGCACGTGTCTTTTTTTGGAACTTATTTACATCTCCAAGTGTGTACTGAACATTATGGTTGTCATGTGCTAATACTGGGTGTCTAAATAATTGTGTGTCTCGCCATTTGCTAATGTGCATTATCTTTGTTTCATATAATCTTGTTGTAATATGAAAAAAAGTATTCATTATTTTGATTTAATTGTGATGAGATTATTGTTATGGTTTTGCTAAATAATGAGGAGGTACAATTCCCCTATATATGCATGCAGTGCCAACACTATGCAAGTCAATATGACCATGATAAAGAGGAGTTATGGATATTATCTTTTCAGATGCCCTGTTGGACTTAGGTACCCAGACAACTTCATATGGGTAGACACTGGACTTGGGGAGGCATCAAGTACGAAATTCAACTATAGTGTTCATATCTATGCTCAGAATCTCTAATTTAATAACCAAAAATCTCATAGCATAAGATGTTTTCACATATCTTAGAAAGAATACATTAGTAGTCTTAGGGCCTAGCTTTTTCCTCTTGCATTAAAGGACTAAAACTTTTGCAAGACAACCCCACACTCGAAATTACTTTAAACTAGGTTTCCTATTTTTTCAGAATTCAAATGGAGTGCTTTTTTAATGTTTTAGGGAAACTCTATTCAGAATATGGCAAGCCGTATTCAGAGCTTTTCCCCACATGTACTTGGTCAATCCAGACTTCAAAAGCAGACTGTTAATCATGTCTATAAATTTTCTATTCTTTTACTCAGTTATCCTATTCAAAGCGGGAGAATAAGGGGTAGTTTCTTCATGAACTATGCCAAAATTCTGATAGTATTCATTAAATGGGTTGGACCCGTATTCTCCGCCCCTATCTAACCTTAACCATTTAGGTTTTCTACCAGTTTGTGTTTCGGCTTCATTTTTAAACATAATGAACTTTTCTAGGGCTTCATCTTTATGTTTTAGTAAATAAACATGACAATACCTACTGCTATCATCTATAAAGGTAATAAAGTATCTTTTATTGTCTTTTGTTAAGACCTTATTGAACTCACAAATATCTGTGTGCACTAAATCAAGAATTTTAGTTAACCTTTCAACCGAGTGGTAAGGTTTTCTCACTTGCGTAGCTTTAGCACAGATTTGACATTTATGACCTCGTTCAATTTTATGTTTAGGAATTAAATTTAAATTCACCATTCATTTTGACAGAACTAAAATTTAAGTGTCCTAAACAACTATGCCAAATAGATGAATTCTCAATAACATTTATGATAGGAGAGTTAGAAAAATCAATTTTATTTGAACCTATAATGTTCTCAACTTGCAGTTTAAACAAACCATCAGAAAGATTACCTTTACAAATAAAAGTTCCGTAATATAAAATTACAACTTTATTTGACTTGAAGGAAATTTCATAACCCTCCATAACTATCATAGACCCACTTATTATGTTTCTTCAAACTGCTAGGACATGATGCACCCTTTGTAGAGATAGTATGCACCCCGAAGGAAATTTTAGGTCCACGCATCCTTTCCCAAACACTTTAGTTGTCTTTGAGTTCCCCATCATCACAGTCTTTCCGTTAACAGGCTTGTAAAATACAAACAGTGATTTATTAGCACAAACATGCACATTAGCACTAGTGTCTATTAGCTAATCAAATGGTTCATAGATAAAGAATAATTTGGGTTTGAAAGAAATGTACTTGTCAATGAATGCATCAGGAACTTCAGCTTTGTTGGTGTCTCCAACAACCATGTTGACAACTAGTCCAGTAAACTGGGCTTTAGCCTTGGCTTTCTTGGAGAGACACTTTTTAGCCCAATGCCCTTTTTGTCCACAATTCCAGTAAGGCCTGTTTGCCTTTGGCATTTTATTAATTTTAGCTTTTCCTTTATTGATAGTTTTAGAGTTTGAGTTTAAGTTGATTTTTTTCTTTCCCACTATCATATTTTTCTTAGGATTATACTAAATAGAAACGCTATGACAATGATTTCTATGTTTCTCTTTTATGTTAATGGCAATCATTAGATCATCTAGAGTCAATTTCCCTTTTTGATGCTTTAGAGTCATGCCAAAATTTTCCCATGATTTGGTAAATTTATCAATAATAGACATGACCATGAATTGTTTAGAAAGTTTCATCTCAGAATCAGCCTGAAAATGCTCTAGATTGATCAATTCATGTATCTGTTTAGATATAGACTTGTCCTCAACCATTTGATACTTCAGAAATTTGAAAATCGAATACTTTTCAAGCCCTTGCTATTTAGTATTGTATTTTCTATCCAATTCGTCCCATAAAGACTTAGCCAAATAAGAATAGAATAGTATACATCAAATAGTGTATTAGACAAGGCTGACAGAATCACTCATAGAACAATCTGAACCTTCATTTTCCAATCGACTATTTCTTTAGCCTTGGGATCAATTTTAGTTGGTTATGGCATGGTCAACTGAATCAACAAAAGAAGACCTTTCATTGTTATCTAAACTTTCAACCGCTATTGCCAATGCTTAAAGAACTGGCCTGAGAATTTTTTGTTTGTTCAGAAAAGGTCAATTTTTGCTGACACAACTTCACCAATAGCACTAGTATTTGTAGCCATGATAGATTTCAAGAAAATAATCCTAAAGCATAATATCTAGGTAGAATTTCAAGCAAGATTCCTAGATAAGATATCTAATCAGAATTTTCAGTAGATAAATAACACACAAAATTACTCGTCTCTTCAAGATTGTTGTTCGTAGGATATACTAACATACAATAATGTAACACAATAAATAAATATTGTGACTCAAATTATTAGGAATTGGAACAAATAATCACAATTAAGGTGATACATGCGTTTTTGTCAATTTAAAATTCAAATAAAGTATGCATGATTAGAGTTATACATATAGCATGCGAGATCAGAATTAAACATGCATCATTTTCAAGATAAAACAAAATTTATGTATATATTTAATGAGAAACAAGTCTAGGAAAAGCCAAAATTATATATATCAACTGAGGCATAAAAAGCAGTAAAGCATGTTGTTGATATAATTTAAATAAGATACAAAATTTAATAAAAAACTTAGTTTAAGGATCCTGTATCATAATAGAGTCAATTAGAAGATCAAATCACAGAATTCTATTTGCCTTAAAGAAATGAGCACCATGACTCATCAGTGCAATAGGTACAGTGTTGTTCCTTCCAAGATAAGATGGTTCAGAACAATTAGGTGCACTCTGTCTCATTCATCTTGAACAATACTCAGTCATTGGATTAGAATAAGATAGTCGTATATCAGAAATTTGGGAAAGGGATATATAGGACTAGATAATTATATCTGTAGGAAGAAAATTATGTCACTTAATATACATAATTAGTAACAACTTTTACATTGTAAAATTATTATTATTATTAACAAAATAAATATTGTAGTCATATATTTAATACACTGACAAAATTTTGTGTTATATATCATGACTAGGTATAAAAAATTAAGGTATCAATTATAATCAATCCATAACTGATGCTACAAATTATTAGCTTTAGCTATGAAATTAACCTAGTCAAATTTGAAAAGATGTTATTGTAGTAACCCTGGCCTTGCTACAATAAATTTGTACCTGATAATTATTTTTATTTTATATATATATATTAATTTTTCTATAAAAAATATATAGCTAATTTATTATGCTTCCAATGAACATGACTATTGACTAGTAGCTAATAATTTTTGTTGATTGTTATTTAAAAAAATTATATTTGTTATGAAATTTTATAGTTATAATTATAGCAATAACTATGCAATTAATTTTGTAGCAATTTTACGATAGCGAATACTTAATTTGTTAATAATGAATTTGACATTTTATCGCTAAATTAACATAATTAATTTCTTCTAGTGATCTTAGAAGTGCCCTGGAATTTCTAATTTTGTGAACTTAGTGGAGTCAAGGGATAACTGGAAATTGATTGAATTATACTTGTAACACCCCAAAAATTTTCTTTTGGATAATAATTAGGAAAATGGAATATTATCATATTAGAAATTAGGCTTTAAATAAATAAAATTTAAGTGGGGAAGTTAATAAATTATGAAAACTAGGGGGACTAAAAATTTAAGTTAGTTGGACTTAACTGTCAAAAATTTAAAAGTTTTGAGGGTTAAAATATAATAAATAAAAGTTTATGGGGCTGAAATGAGAGGTGTGGGCTTAAGTGTAAGGCAGTTAAAAAGTTTGGGGAGGAAATGTAGATGGTGGAAAGTTTAGGGTGGCCAGTGTAATTAAGGTAAAGCTTGGTCTATTCATAGTTAAGGACAAAACTTTATCAAATTCTTACCTTTGTACCCTCACCCTCCAACGCTCGGTTTTGCTCCATTTTAGCTTGAAATTAAAATCTAAACCAACCATCTTGTTCTTTACCTCACCAGGAACATGACCATACCAAATTTGTTTCAAAAATAACCAAGAAAAAATGAAAACTTGATGGCCGATGAAGAAAATGGATGGTTGAAATAGGTTTGTCGATTTACGAGTTAAAGCTTCAAAGTTTTGGTTAGTCATGTAGAACTCATAGCAAGGAACATCCAGGTACCTTCGGTTCAAAGATTGGAGGCCGGAGGAGGGAGAATTTTGGAGGAAAAGAGGTAGTGGTGAAGAGGTAATTTTGGGGCAAATTGATTGGTGGGGAGGTAGCAAAAGTAAGAATTAAGTTGGGGGTTTGGTCCGACGTGGTGAGGTGTAGCTCCAGGTGGTAGCAAACGAGCTTCGGCGATGGTTAATGGCAGTCAACAGGCAAAATGTTTAACTCTTCATCCGAACATGTTCGGGTTGAAATTGAACCTTGAATCGAACTAGATTTGGTTCAATTAGGTAATTTTTGATTCTATCAGATTAAATTTACCTCGAATCAATGTGAATTGGATTGAGTTGACTTGAGCCTAAGATTTGAGTGTTGACCTGAATAGTATGAATGTAATTTTTGTATGATTAAACTTCTGATTGTAGGCTCCAGCCGAGTTTTGTTTGGAACAAACTTGAATAAAATAAAATAGGTTCAATAAATATTATTGAGGGAGGTTAGAGGTGATATGCCAACTTTAGAACTGGATCATGAGAGTTAAGTAATTTATCATACCAGAGCTAAAAGCAATAATGACGTTATATGTATATTATTGAGAGAAACCCAACCTTGGAAGTCAACCACAGGAATAGGATCTATGTAGACTTTATTTTTTTTGGAACAGCAAAATGTGACAACTTAAGGAGCAATGTGAGAACATTGGAATCAAGCTCTAACACTCTATTTAATAAAATTAGATAATAGGGACATGGATATTGAAGAAAGTCAAGAAGGCAACATCTAACTAGAACTGTCAAGTGAGCTTATACTAATTTTGTTGCTGGGAAACGAACATAGATAGTTGTGGGTGTATTATTAATACATGATTCTATTGGTGTTGATACCAATCGTTGCTGTCGTCATTCTATATTACTTATCAACTCTTAGCTACTGTGACAATCTTAATTTTGCCCTTTGTCTCTTTCTCAGTGGTTATTAACCTATGCTCACATGAGATTTATTCTTGTCCCAAATTATTGGATTTTACATACGTACATTAGTTTTGAGTAAATAATTGCTTGTGAAAATAGCACTCCACATCGCCCCTCCTCACTAAGCACTTCTTGTTGATTTTATTTGTTGTTGCTTTATCTAAAATCAAAAATTGTGTTGAGAAAGCTGAAAGTGATTTTGAAATATTTGTTGTAGCGCCATGTCTCTCTAGAAACCAACATAGTGCTAGGTTTGTTTATAATAATGTTAACATGGCGTTTTAATTTGTGCTATGAGTTACTATTAGATATACTCTATGTTAGTAGTGAATATGACTAATAACCTTGAGGATAGGCCTTGGGATTGGTACAAAAATATGACTAGGCGGTACGGGTCGACATTGGCTAGTCTCTGACTGATACCCTATTATGATTATCCTATCTACGAGTTAGGAGGCATGTAGCTAGCCATGCCGTTTGTATGTAAAATTTGAAGCCGATCACTCGGGCTAGTGAAATAAGGGTTTCTGTGTTTTCTTTTGAAAGTGAAAAGACAAGGTAGGAGAACTACCAACAGCATGTATTGTAAAAGTAGTATGGATTTCATTTTCAATGTGACTTAATCTTGTTTTGTGCCCCTTACCTATATTCGCTATTCAATTTTTCTACCGCTGCTATTATATTTCCCACAAATTCTTGCTGTTATGACTGTACTACTTTGAAACCATGTGCAACATGTTTACTAAAATAAGTCTGGTTGCCACTGCATGCAGCCCGTTGCTTTATATTAAGTTACTGATTCAGTTGGTGGTTTCTTTGTATAACTGCACAACCTTTGTTGTTTTACAGCTTACTAAGTCGTTTGGGCTTACAATTGTCTTTGTTCATTTTGTTCTCCTCCTAGATAAGACGATGCGAGTTTCATGGGGTTAGATATACTTGTAAATATTATATATAGTCTTAACTATTGTAGCTAAATAGAGTTGAAGCTCTAAAACCATTTTGGGACATAGTATGCCTTGAAAGTATTATTTTGTATGTGATATTACTGTATAGGTTTGACAATTAGTAATCAATATGCAGTTTAGAACTTTTCCTATCATCCTGATGTCATTTTTCATACTCTCTGATGGAATGATTGTTAGATTACTAGCGCCTTAACTAGAAGCTCCCACCTGTAGACAGGGGCGTTACATGTGGTATCAAAGACTAGGTTTGCGAGGGCCTAGGTTATTATAGGTTATGTAGACCTTTCGGGACTTTATGTGTTGCTGAATATTTTTCTAGGACAAATTATGTGTTTGTTGTGTTTATGTTTGAGAATGTTAGAAGGTATAGTAGGAGCATGACATCTATTTATAATGGTGTTGATAGACTAAAACTAAAATTTACATGCCTACAAGATGGATAGGGACCCCAGGAAAAGGAAGGAGCCTGCAGAGAATGAAAAGGAAGATGAGGAAGATGAGAAGCTTGGAAAAAGGTAATTAAAGCTCTTGGAGTTGTGTAGGAGCTAGGAAACTCATATATACGACTTATTATGGGATATAGAACGAAAAAATTTAAAGCTTTTTCAGAGAGAAACAATGTTAGCTGCTAGTGATAATGAGATTGGCTGGCTTAATGGGGAAAGGGAGTTAAGAAAGATTACTATAGTGGAAAATAAGTTGGAAAAATTGTGATAGATGAGAAAATACATGGAAAGCTCGCAGGGATACCTCAAGCAACTGCATCGTAGGGCTATGGATCAACTTAGAGAAATTATGAGAAGTCTCATGAGTATGATTGATGATCTGATGGATGTTCCAGGGGACCTAAGAGCAAGAACTTCGAGGCCCTAACCCCCTTAGGAAATTAGAGAGGTTGCTCCTGCAAAAATATTAAGGGTATAGGAGAAGGAAGGCAACAAAGAGGATCTTGAGGAAGTAGCACCAGAAGAGGACCATAGGGGAGGAGAAGAGAAGCAACAACTGTGGGAAGTAGTGGAGGAAGAAAAAAAGAAAGAAGAGAAAGAAGAAAAAGTAGAAGTAGGGATGGATATGGACCAAGATCAAGAAGATGCTGAGTCTACTATCACAGATGTTGAAGACTAAAGAAGGAAACATTTATATATAGGTAAATATATGTGCAGTGGCATAACTATGGTAATAGCTCTGTGAACATTGGTTGAGAGTAGAATAAACTAGCTATTGCCTTAGGCCTAGCCAATTTTGTTTGTAAATTTGGATGTATAAAACCTTGCTAGTGCTAACTTAGCAATTAATGAAATATCTTTTGGTTTAATAACTTGAATGTGCCTCTTTTATGGAAATGTTATTATATGGAAATACATGTGTACTGAAATATTTTCTCAACTTTCTCGTAAACTTAAAAGAATGGGTGATATCCCCAACCCTAAAGAGAGTTTGAATCAATTGATGGCCTCACACGAGGAGTCGCAAGTGTGTCTTGTACCATCTGTGGGTCGTAGAGGACAACCTTTAGGTAGTAGATCAAGTGGCCGTGGAGGTCAAGAAAGAGGTACACCAAACTAGGAACTGCCCCAAACCGAGGAAAAAGTGGGTCAAAACATGCTATTGATCTTTCGACCTCAAAGCAGTTGGCAGAATCGATGCGAGCTATGTGGCGATAATTCATGTAGTTATGCCAGCAACAAGGGCAGGCCACTCAGGACCAAAATAAAGAAGAACAGATAGAAGATTGAGGTTTAGAACGATTTCTCTGATTTCATCCCTCGACATTCCTAAGTGAAACAAATGACCAGAAGGCAGAGTCTTGGATTGAGAAGCCTAAAAAGATCTTCTGAGCATCCAACTACTTTGAGGAATAAAAAGTCAATTATGCTACTTTTCTGTTAGAAGAAGCTGCATATCAATGGTGGAGAATAGTCAAGAGACTATGGGAACGAGACAGTATTCCCCAAACTTAGGAAAACTTTACTTGAGAACTTATGAATAAGTTTATACCACAAGTTGTGAGGAGCGCTCGAGAACGAGAGTTCATGGATCTTATTCAGGGGCAAATGACAATGGCACAATATGAAGCAAAGTTTAACAGACTCATTCAGTATGCACCACATATACTTGGGGATTAAGAGTGAAGGGTAAAGAGATTTATTGATGGACTCCGGCTTCATATTCGATGGGCCTTTATTTCTTGGAATTTATCAAACTATGACAGTACTATCTAAAAGGCTATGCCGATAGAATCAAAATCCCCAGGACTGTGAAAGATTGAAGAAAAGGGTTAGACGAGGGAAAGCTTTAGGATTCCAAGCCCCCAGTTCCAGCAGAGGAAATTTCAGAGAAAAACAGAGTAGACCCCAAATTAGAGCACCAAAGCCTCATTCATATGGAATTGGGTGCACAGGGTATTCTGCCTGAAATACTAATAAAGGAAATTGTGGCAACTGTAGGCTACCAGGCCATGGTGAAACAATTATTGGAAAAAAATAAAGAAGGTATGTACGTTGTGGCAGTGTCCAACATCTGATTCAAAATTGTCCTCACACCAATAGGGTGTCTGCTGGAATCGAAAAGGATAAGGGTAAATAATTTAAAGGTCTAAATTTCAAACCAAAAGTTCAGGTTAGGGTGTATGCCCTTACTAGTGATGAGGGACCTGACCTAAATGACGTGGTTGAAGGTACATTTTTTATTTATGATATTATTGGTAAAACTCTTTATGATTTAGGTGCTACTCTTTCTTTTACATCTACACACTTTACACCTAAACTGAGGGTACCTCCAGAATGTATGTCGTACCATCTAGAAGTGCATACACCTATAGGTGTAAGGATGAGAATTAATGTTGTGTATAAAGCTTGCCCCATTAAAATTAAAGATAGGGAATATCTGGCCAATTTAGTAGAATTATCGATTCAAAATTATGATTTAATTTTGGGAATGGATTGGTTATATCATCACCAAGCTTAAGTGAATTGCTATACCACGCATATTAAACTTGGAGAAGCAATGCAAACTCTAATGAATCAACCTAATAACCCTGTTCCATCGGTGCCGCTGGTATCAACAGTGGAGGCAAAAAGAATCCTAAGAGAAAAAGGTCTTGGATTTTTGGCATATCTTATAAATAAACCCCGAACCACGTCAAGTTAAAAGAAGTGAAGGTAGTGAGTGAGTTTCCTGATGTATTTCTAGAAGAACTACAAGCCCCATCCCCTGATCGGGAGATAAAGTTTACTATTAATACAATTTTGGGAACAAAACCATACTCAAAGACCTTATACCAGATGGCCCACGCAGAGTTGAAGGAGTTAAAGAAACAGGTACTAGAATTAATAGAACAAAAATTTATTCAACCCAGTATCTCTCCTTGGGGAGCCCCCATGCTTTTTGTTAAGAAGAAGGATAGAACACTTTTGATGTATGTCGACTATCAGGAGTTAAATTGAGTCACCGTAAAGAATAAATATCTTTTACCCTATATAGAGAAACTGTTTGATTTACTATAAGGATCCGTAGTCTTCTCAAAATTAGACCTGAGATAAGGGTACTACTAGCTAAAAATTCGAGAAGAAGATATTCCAAAGACAGCATTTAACTCTCAGTATGGTCATTATGAATTTGTGATGATTCCATTTAGACTAACAAATGCTCCGACCACATTTATGGATATGATGCATCGAATTTTTCATCCCTACTTAGATTAATTCGTAGTGATCTTCATTGACAATATCCTAGTTGATTCTAAGGTAGAAGAAAAGCATGCCCCTCACTTGCATTTTGTTCTAGAGACCCTTTGGAGACACCAATTATATGCTAAGTTTAGTAAATGCGAATTTTGGTTAGAACGAGTAACCTTTTTAGGGCACATTATATCTGAAGATGGGATAGAAGTTAACCCAATGAAGGTTGAGGCAATTATCAACTAGAAACAACTAGAAAACATAATCGAGGTACGAAGTTTCTTAGGGTTCGTAGGGTATTATCAAAATTTTGTACAGAATTTTTCCAAGTTGGCAAACCCACTAACTAAACTTACTCAAGAGGACTAATGGTTCAAGTAGAACAAAGCATGTGAGCAGAGTTTTCAGGAATTAAAAAGGCGGTTAACCTCAGCCCTAATTCTTGCTCTTCCTAAAGGACTAGAAGGATTTGCAGTATACACTGATGTATCCAAGGAAGGACTTGGCTATGTGCTGATGCAAAAAGGACGTGTAATCGCGTATGTTTTGAGAAAACTTAAAGTACATGAACAAAATTATCCTACACATGATTTGGAACTAGCCGTGGTGATTTTTGCTTTGGCTAAATGGAGGCATTACTTGTATGGTGCAATTTTTTAGGTTTACACTGACCATAAAAGCTTAAAATATTTGCACTCCCAGAAGGACTTAAATATGTGTCAACACCAATGGATAGAGTTTCTTGGGGATTATGACTATACCATAATCTATCATCCAGGTAGAGCCAACAAAATAACAGATGCGTTAAGCTAAAAGGGAAGGTTAACCCATATACAAGAAAGGAAAGCACAAGAGGGACAAGATGAGCAAACCATTGTAAAAATGAGTAAACATGCATGGCTTGCAGAACTCAATATTTATCTCAAATTATATGATAAATTATGGAGAGCTCAAATAAAAGATGAAGAAATTCTGAAACAGAAGAAAATCAGCTCTAGTCTTAAGGATTCAGAATTTAAAGTTGATGATCATGACATATTATTATTCCATTAGCACTTTTGTGTACCTGAGAAATTTAGACGAAGACTTCTAGATGAAGCACATCGAGCTAAATACACAGTACATCCAGAAGGCACCAAAATGTACCATGACTTGAAGAAGCACTTTTGGTGGAATGGAATGAAGAGGGATATCGGTAATTATGTACAGAAATGCATGACATGCCAGTTGGTGAAAATCTAACTTCAACGACCATTAGGGGCTATACAACCACTTTCAATCCCTGATTGGAAATGGGAACATATCACTATAAATTTCATGATTGATCTACCTATCGTGCAAGGTGGATATAACAGTATATGGGTGATAGTAGATAGGCTAACCAAGTCTGCGCACTTTCTACCAGTAAAATCTCATTATCAAGTAGAGAACTTAGCAAGCCTCTATGTCAAGGAGATCATTCAACTACATGGAATCCCAGGTAGTATTATATCCAATCGAGATCCTAAGTTTACCTCAAGATTATGGAAAAGTCTGCAGGAGCATTTTGGAATAGAATTGCACTTCAGTATGGCTGCACATCCACAAACTGATGGTCAGTCAAAGCATGTTATTCAAATTTTAGAAGATATGCTTCAAGCATGTACTTTAGATGTCAAAGGAAGTTGGGATAGGCATCTTCCATTGATAGAATTTGCCTACAATAATAGTTATCAAGCTACTATACAAATGGCACCCTATGAAGCTCTTTGCGGTCGGAGGTGTCAATCACCTTTAAATTAGGACCTTGACTAGCTAAAAACTTCAGGCCATGAAACATCAACGGGTATACCAACAGAGCTTATTCAAGAAGCTATTGACAAGGTTTAGATAATAAGATAACGGATGAAAGTTGCATAAGATCCTCAAAAGAGTTATGCTGATAAGCGAAGGAAAGATTTAGAATTTAATGTAGGAGATGAGGTATTTCTAAAGGTATCTTCCCACAAAGGTATCAAATGAATGAAAAAAGGGAGGAAAGCTTAGACCGAAGCACATTAGACCTTTTAAAATTTGCGAAAGAATCAAGCCAGTCGCTTATCGACTAATATTACCACCTAATATGATCAAGATACATGATGTATTCCATGTTTCGCAACTCAGGAAGTATTACCCCGATCCCTCCCACATCGTAGCCTCTGAAAGTATTCCACTACAAAGTGATCTCTCATATGAAGAACATCTTGTTGCTATTCTGGATCAAAAGTTTCAGGAGCTCAAAAATTGGAGAATTCCTCAAGTGAAGGTGTTATAGAAGAACCAACATATAGAAGAAGCAACCTAGGAATGAGAAGATTTTATGAGGCAACATTACCCAGAACTCTTTCAATCTCCAGGTATGAATTTGGGGACCAGATTCTCTTTTTCTTTTAGATAATAATTAGGAAAATAGAATATTATGATATTAGAAATTAGGCTTTAAATAAATAAAATTTAAGTGGGAAAGTTAATAAAATTATGAAAACTAGGAGGACTGAAAATTTAAGTTGGACTTAAATATCAAAAATTTAAAAGTTTTAGGGGTCAAAATATAATAAACAGAAGTTTGGGGGGCTAAAATGAGAGGTGTAGGCTTAAGTGTAAGGCGGTTAAAAAGTTTGTGGAGGAAATGTAGACAATGGAAAGTTTAGGGTGGCCAATGCAATTAAGGTAAAGCTTGGTAGATTTATAGTTAAGGACAAAACTTTATCAATTTCTCACCTTCGTACCCTCACCCTCCAACACTTGGTTTTGCTTCGTTTTAGCTCAAAATTGAAATCTAAACCAACCATCTTTTTTCTTACATCACCAGGAACACAACCATACCAAATTTCTCCAAAAGTAACCAAAACAAAATGAAAACCCGATGGCCAATGAAGAAAATGGATGGTGGAAATGGGTTTGTCGATTTATGAGTTAAAGCTTCAAAGTTTTAGGTTAGTCGTGTAGAACTCGTAGTAGGGAACATCCTAGTACCTTCGGTTCGAAGATAAGAGGTCGAAGGAAGGAAAATTTTGGAGGAAAAGAGGTGGCAGTTTTAGGGCAAATTGACTGACGTGGAGGCAGCAAAAGTAAGAATTAACTTAGGGGTTTAGTTCAGCGTGGCGAGATGCAGCTCTAGGTGGCGGCAAATGAGCTCCAACAATGGTCAACGGGCAGAATCTTCAGCTCTTCGTCCTGAACGTATCTAGGCTAAAATTGAACCTTGAATCGAATTAGATTTGGTTCAATTGGATAATTTTTTATTCTATCAGATTAAATTTACCTCAAATCAATGTAAATTGGATTGAGTTAACTTCAGCCTGAGATTTAAGTGTTGACCTGAATAGTATGAATGTAATTTTTGTATGATTAAACCTCCAATTATAGGCTTCAACTGAGTTCTATTTGGAACAAACTTGAATAAAATAAAATACATTCAATAGATGTTATTGGGAGAGGTTAGAGATGATATGCCAACTCTAGAATTGGATCATAAGAGTTAAGTAATTTATCATACTAGAGCTAAAAGCTATAATGACATTATACATATATAGTTGAGAGTAACCCATCCTTGGAAGTCAACTATAGGAATAGGATCTATGTAGACTTTATTTTTTTTGGAACAGTAAAATGTGACAACTTAAGAACCAATGTGAGAACATTGGAATCAAGCTCTAATACTCTGTTTAATAAAATTAGATAATGGAGACATGGATATTGAAGGAAGCCAAGAGGGCAATGTCTAACCAGAACTGTTAGGTGAGCTTATACTAATTTTGTTGCTGGGAAAAGAACATAGGTAGTTGTGGGTGTATTATTTATACATGATTCTATTGGTGTTGATACCAATCATTGCTATCGTCATTCTATATTACTTATCAACTCTTAGCTATTGTGACAATCTTAATTTTGCCCCTTGTCTCTTTCCCAGTGGTTATTAACCTATGCTCACATGAGATTCATTCCTATCCCAAATTATTAGATTTTACAGGAGTGCATCAGTTTTGAGTAAATAACTACTTGTGAAAATAGCACTCCACATTACCTCTCCTTACTGAGCACTTCTTGTTGATTTTATTTATTTTTTCTTTATCTAAAATTGGTGATTGTGTTAAGAAAGCTGAAAGTGATTTTAAAATATTTGTTGTAGCGCCATGCCTCTTTGGAAACCAGCATAGTGCTGGGTTTGTTTATAATAATGTTAACATGTTATTTTGATTTGTGCTATGAGTTGTTATTGGATATATTCTATGTTATTAGTGGATATGACTAATACCCTTGGGGATAGACCTTGGGATTGGTACCAAAAGAAGATTGGGCGGCATGGGCCGATGGTGGCTGGTCTCCAACCTATACCCTATTATGATTATCCTGTCTACGAGTTGGAATAAGACATGTAGCTATCCATGCCGTTCATATGTAAAATTCAAAGTTGATCACTTAGGCTGGAGGAATAAAGGTTTCTGCATTTCGTTTTGAAAGTGAAGAGACAAGATAGGGAACTACCAACAACATGTATTGTAAAAGTAGTATGGATTTCATTTTCAATGTGATTTAATCTCATTTTGTGCCATTTGCCTATATTCTCTATTCAATTTTCCTACCACTACTATTATACTTCCCACCCATTCTCATAGTTGTGACTGCACTACTCTGAAACCTTATGTTACATGTTCACTAGAATAAGTCTGGTTGTCACTGTATGCAGCTTGTTGCTCTACATTAAGTTACTAATTCAATTGGTGGTTACTTTGTATAACTGCACAACCTTCATTATTTTATAGCTCATTAAGTCATTTGGACTTACAGTTATCTTTGTTCATTTAGTTCTCCTCCCAGAAAAGATGATGCGAGCCTCATGAGGTTAGGTATACTTGTACTTGTTGTATATAGTTTTAGCTGTTGTAGCTAAATAGCGTCGAAGCACTAAAACCCTTTCTGGGACATAGTATGCCCAGAAGGCATCATTTTGTAGGCGATAATATTGTACAGGTTTGACAATTAGTAATCAATATGCAGTTTAGAACTTTTCCTTTCATCATGATGTCATTTTTCATATACTCTCTGATGGAATAATTGTTAGATTACTGGCACCCTAACTAGGGGCTCCCACCTTTGGACACGTTACAATACTAGTCCAACAACATGATTGGAATTTCATTTGCATACGACATTAATAAGGATTTTCGGTGTATTGAAGAATATTGACTCCTTTACTAGCTAGCAATTCGAAATTCAACTGACAATGTATGTTATATATATATATATATATATTTAATTACCAATCACTTAAGCTTGTGGCACATCGTTTCTATAAATTTAAATTACCTGCATGAAATTCAAGGATGAAAATGAAATTCAATAAAGATTTAGTGTCCCGTATTTTTTTTTATAAATCTTAATTAATTGAGATTAGTCAATTATTTAAAAAATAATTAATTCTTGTTTATTAGAATTAATTTCTTTTTCTTTTTATCAAAACTAATAAAAAAATAGAAAAATAACAGACAAAAAACTAAGTAGATAAGGATAAAATTTTCAACAATTTTGGTCTTTGTAGAACACCTAATTTATTAGGTTTCCTTCTCCACATCACATTCAGAGTACTTTTTCCTTTTTACAATACACATCAAACCTTCAAATTTCCAGCAAAATAATTTTCCTTAAAAAGTTTTCAATCCATTCCTCTCCATTGAAGAAATCCCAAACAATGGGGCAAGAAAAGGATTGCCAAGAAATCTCAATGCCATCGACTCTAGTTCTTCCTTCTTTTTAGATATGATCCCATATTCAAATTATGATATAAACATAAGGTTTTGTTAAATTATGTCATATTATTTGTATTTTGTTGCATTTGATATTTGCAAAGTTTAATAGTTGATGTTATTAGGTTTTTATTTTCAGATTTTAAGGTTAGAAATTTTACATAAGTTTGTGTGTCAAATTAAGGTAATTTTACGTCAAATCTTTTTTGTATCAAAATAATTTTTTTTAGAACATATATGAAAATTTTCAAGTTTAAATAAGTTTTCTTGAATTTTATAAAAATTTGAAAAATACCTTGCCAAGACTAGGTAGTTTCGGTTTAGAAATTTTTTTACTCATCTAAATAATGGTATTTTAAAGTGGTAAATTTTACCTAGAAACTTTGATATGTTGATAACATTATGGGAAAATTTCATGAACTCAAGCTATGTAGTTATTTTTCTAAAATTCATCAAGTTTAACTGCCTAAGTACATGCCAAATCTAGATTGTTTTTAAAGGATTTATTACCATGACAATAGATGTGTTTTGATTGTTTTCATTTTTGCACATATACTTGAATTGTTTAGAAAAGGAACAAATAAAATTTTTGAACCTCATATTTTTTATTTTAGTTTTTGAAAGTAATGAAAATTTACTACTGCAAAATTGTGGCTAAGTTAATGATATAAGAGTACATCAATGTTTCTCTAATCTTTAACGCTATAAGAGTGTTATAACTTGTATCTAGTTTTATGCTAGTATAAAAAATATATATACTCTCAAATGAAGAGTATTTATTTCTTGAAATCTTTGGAGGCCAATTGCTAATTGGAAAGTTTAGTATTATATTGAACCTTTAAAATTTTTAAGTGGTGCTTGCGAGTTCATGATGGTGTTGTGGGTACTTCTAATGAGGATGACAAGTAAGGTTCCCATCAAGGTTTGTTATATTATATTTAGCAAGAATTGTTCATGCATTTAAGCCTTTCTAGGCATTAGTCATAAAAGTGTTGTATGGGTATTCTAAAATGAGTGAAAGTTTAAGCCCTTATTAAAGTGTACATTAGATGAAACTGTATTAATTATTGTCAATACTTAGCAGGTTATTCAAGGTAGCCCTTGGGAGATCATTGATCGAATGAATGCAGAGTATTGTGAGTGCCTACACCTATATAAAATAAATAATGACACCTTTCAAAACCCAAAAGGTTATATGCTGTAATATATTCCATGAGACTTGTTCTTCAATTTACACTACACTATATTTATATCCAACTGCACACAAAATTTTCTTATTTTGTTGCGAGTTAAAAGAAAACATGTTCTTTTATAATCCTTTTTTTACTTAGTAATGTTTCTAGACTAGCAGCTAAGATCGATGATCAACTAATGACTGAATTTACTATTACTGTTACTATTACTATTAGTTGGATCCAACTTAATCTGAATGTGCGAGAAACTTCACTAGGCGACAATGGGCTTGCCAGTTGAACCTCAAGCCCCCATGGCCTAATCCCCTTAGCGCACAACAGAAGTCGTTTGTGGCTGAGGTAGGTCATAGGATTTCTTGAGGACCTAGGCTCAGGCACTATTTGGTAAGGTCATGCCGTGCCTAGAGCAATAAGAGACTATTGTTGTAGGAGTCATAAAGTTGATTAACTATAGCAAACAATGGTTCGATCATCACATTTAATTGTTGGCCTATTAAAAAAAATTATTTACTATTATATTCATTTTTTACTACTGTATAACGCATGATTGCTTTCAGCAATTTTCTCAAATGTTTACCACTAAGTATTATTTTGATCGTGTTATGTTCGTGAACTCATATTGCACGCGCTTGGCATTCACTAATTCCTTTATTCACACTTCTATATTTTAACTTCCTTTTGGTAGATTTAGATCCTTGTCATAATGAAGATATTGAACCCATTTTTTATGAGAATTAGAGTTGAAATTTTTCTGATGATGAATTAGTATATTATTGCCATATGGATGGATTAGTTCTGTTCTTTTCTTTGTTTAATGAATTTACTAATAGAAGATAGAGAATTAAGCATTTTGAGTTTTTTTATATTTGAATTTATTTGGACTACTAAGAATGTTAGGAGTATTATTTAAAGTAAAAATTTTTGTTGTCGACTCATTTTTTTAGGAATTTCATGCCTTGAGACTATATTATTGGTGCATATATACCCCCAGCCCGAGCTAACGAAGTTAGGAAAGCAGTGATCACCTCAAATGGTCTGGCCAAGCTTAACTTAGAAATAGCAGTCAAAGATGGCAGTGGGAGGTAACTGAGTTGATCTTAGAAGAAACAGTCGAGATGAAGTTTTGAATTAACCAAACTGATCTCAAAGGAAGTAACCGAGGTGAGGTTTTGAGTCAACCAAGCCAATCTCAAAGGAAGCAGTCGAGGTGATTATTTTATGCTACCCGAGTTAATTTTCGAATCACATCTTCAGCTTAACATGCCCCAAAAAGCAAGGAACGTGGGTCACACGTGGCTTCATATCGACCAACTCTACTGAACGTGGGTAGTTAGAATTTTAATGGGCTGGTGTAGCCCCAGTTAGTAGGTTTTTTATCCATATAAAAGGATTTGTAGGAAATTATCAAGGACATAAGATTATCTTCTTTGACTTTTGAATTGGTGCTTAGCAAAATTATTCTTTTTGGCATTAATTTGGCACCATTTGTGGAAAAGAGATTAGGAGTTTGAGACATGAGAATGGGCAATTCAGAAGAGAACTGAGAGATAGGTATGAGGATAATGTCACAAGGTGAACCAACACCTGTAACCACCACCATCATGCCATTTGCTACGGCAGCACATCTGGCAGTCACTGAAGGAAGAGTTGCCCTGGTATCTCCAATGGTGGGGTAAATGACTACGAAATAGTTGGCCAACTTCTTATGGTCAACATTTAGTGTTATTGCTACCACACAATATGCTGGAACTATGCATGCACCCCTTCTACTGATGCCACCAGGCCCTATGGTCATCCCTTTTCTGCATGGAATGGCACCTAATATGCCGCTGCCTTTCACCCTATGCCCCTTCTAGGATTGGTTAGTCCTATACCACCAGCAAAGGCGATGGCCATTCTGATAGTTCATATGCCCACGGGTGTTACCCTTATGCAAAGCCTTAGAACTGTATTGGCATCAGGAGTAGTTACCCCAGGCACAATTGTAGTTGGGCCACCCTTCCCCAATAATCCAAGGCTGGTCATAAGAGGACAGGAGGTCACAACTGCACCAATCAGAGTAATACTGGAAGAACCCAGAAAGGAGGGCGCCTGGCACATGCCTAAAGAGGTTCACATGAAGAGCCCCATCCACTAAGCAGATGTAGAAGCACTGGCGGAAAGTCAAACCTCGATCGGACATAACAAGAATAGAAGGGACAAGTCTCAATCAGAGTGGATAGCAAAAATGAAAGAAATGAGGAGGGAGATGGAAGAGATAAGGAGAAGGATCAAAGTACAGACGGTAGAAGAAGTTAAAGCCTCACCGTTCAACGAGGCCAAATTATGTGATCCATTCTCAAAAAACCACAAGTTTTTCAATATGCCCAAGTACATGGGTACTACCGACCTTGCTAATCACTTGTGTGAATTCGAGAACTTGGCCATGCTATACTAATTCTTGAATGGAGTGAAGTACAGGACTTTTCTTACCACCTTAGGAGAGGTCATTTAGAGATAGTTTGGGTAATTACCACCCAAGTATATTCATACATTTGATGAATTCGCACGAAGATTCCTACACCAATTCACCAGCAACAAATAGTATAGGAGAAGTGCACAGAGCTTACTTTTCTTCCGGCAAGGGGAGGTAGAAAGCTTGAGAAGTTTTGTAAGGTGGTTCACTACGACAACCTTGGAGGTTCTTTCGACTACTCCAGAATTATTAAGTGGTGCTTTCACTTAAGGGCTACGACTTAGTCCTTTCTTCCGATCCTTAAGCTAAAGGCCAGCAAAAAGTTATGATGAACTCTTAAGGTGGGCAGAGAAGTACATCCACGAGGAGGAAGACTATGAGGTGAAGGAGAGAGAGTTGAAAGAGAAAAGAGGGGACATGAGAGAAAATCTTGTCAATAAAAACCAAAGGTAAGAAGAGAGACCTAGATTTGCACTCGTGCGGTAGGTGAATGTTCCATTGGTGCTAGGACCAAAATTTGATCACTACACCCCTTTGCGGATGCTTAGGGAACAAGTAATACAGGCTATTGAGCATCTTAACCTGCTTCGATGGCCGCGTTCCTATAGAGATTCACTGAGACGGCCTAGGTCTAACAGATTCTATCATTTTCATAACGAGTACGGACATGAGAAAGAAGAATGTGACCACCTGCGGAATGAGTTGGAGCAACTGGTGCTAGATGGATAGCTGAATAAATTTGTACTCAAAATAGGAGCCGAAGGTAGGGACAAGCACCCTATGAAAAGTTGGGAGGGACAACCAAAAATTTGACAACCTAATTAGGAGAATGATGTTAAGAATGGGGTTGTTAGAAGAGTTATTCATATAATTTTAGGAGGTCCGGCTAAGAGAGACACTCACCAAGCTAGGAGAGCACGAGCCAAGGCTGTGGCGCACAAAAACATGGAGGTGGCATCCGTATCTACTATTAATGACATCCCAGTTATCCAGTTCAGACTAGAGGACCTGAAAATACTGCATCTACCCTATTAGGATGCTTTGGTTATTACAGCGAAGAAGCCAACTATGAAGTGGCCCGTATTTTTGTCGACGGAGGCAACTTGACAGACATCCTCTTTTATCATGCCTTCCGACAGATGGAACTAGAAAATACCATGCTTGAACCAATGGAAACGTCACTCTTCAAATTTTCAAAAGAAGCAGTTCGGCCCAGGGGACAGATTTCTTTGCCAGTCTCTTTGGGGGCAGGAATGTACCAGAAGACATGCATGGTAAATTTCTTAGTCATTGATGCCCACTCAGCATATAATATGATTTTTCGCAGGCCCATGATGCAGCTTTTCCAAGCAGTAGCTTCCCCGTACCATATGAAATTGAAGTATGTGGTGGGATGATTGATAGGGGAAGTAGTGGGAGATCAGTATACTTTTAGAAAGTGCTACATGGATACAGTGAGAAGGGGTTGTCACAAGGGTAATAAGGAAGGATGTAAACAAAAGAAAAATGGCACAAGCATACTATTGGGTGCGAAAAAGCAGTAGAAAATTGAACCTGAAGGAGAGCTCCTATTGATATAGTTAGTCTCAGGAGATCCCAACAAGATCACACGAATAGGCTCCCAATTGGAGATTGATTTACAGGTAGAGCTCATTGCTGTGCTAAGGGATTATGTGGATATTTTTGTATTTTCTGTCTCAGACCTCACAGGTATAAACCCGAAGGTGGCCGAACACAGGCTTAATGTAGACCCAACTGTCAAGCCAGTCAAGTAGAAAAAGAGGCACTTTGGTCCTAAGAAAGATCGTATAATCTAGGAGGAAGTGGAGAGGCTTTTGGATGTAGGGCATATTGTGGAAATTCAGTTTCTTGAGTAGATCTTCAATGTGGTATTGGTGCTAAAGCACATGTATAAATGGAGAGTGTGTATAGACTTCAGAGATTTGAACAAGGCCTATCCAAAAAACTTCTACCCTCTACCCATGATCGATCTGATGGTGGATTCTACTTCTAGATACAAACTTCTTAGCATGATGGATGCCTCGCAGGGATACCATTAATTCCACTCAGCTCGGAGGATCGCAAGCAGGTATGTTTTATCATGTCCCAAGGAATATACTATTATTTGGTTATACCTTTTAGGCTGAAGAATACAGAAGCCACATATTAGAGGCTAGTAGATCGAATGTTCAAGCATCAGATCGATCGAAATATGGAAGTGTATGTTTACGATATACTGGTAAAAAGTGTGAGCTGAGCTGAACACATCAGGGATTTGAAGGAAACTTTCAAAATACTGCACAAGTATAAGATGAAATTGAACCCAGAGAAGTGTACATTCGGAGTGAAAGGAGGCAAGTTTTTAGGCTATCTGGTGACAGAGAGGGGAATTAAAGCGAACCTAGAAAAAATCTGAGCTATTATAGAGATGAGCCCCCCTAGAATTGTGAATGAGGTCCAAAGACTGGCTGGGAAAATAGTTGCCTTGAGTAGATTCATATCTAGATCAGTTGAATGAAGTTTATCATTTTTGGAATATTGCGAAAGGTGAAGCAATTCAAGTAGGGGGAGGTAGCGCAATGCGTATTTGAGGAACTGAAGGCCTACTTAGCAGAGCTCCCTTTGCTAAAGAAGCCCATCTCAGGATAAACTCTCTATTTGTATTTAGCAACATTTGAGTAGGCAGTTAGCTCGATTCTCGTGAAGGAGAATGGAGCAGTGCAGAAGTTGGTATACTATGTCAGCAAGATCTTGCATGCTGCCGAGCTGAGATACCCAAAAATTGAGAAGATGGCATTAGCTCTGGTGGTCACGGCAAGAAAGTTACGGCCTTACCTTTATCTCATCCTATTATTGTGCGAACTAACCACCCATTGAAACAAACTCTTGGGAAGGCTGGTGTGGCTAGAATGCTAGTTAAATGGTCAGTGGAGTTGGGAAAATACGATATTGGCTATGCCCCCAAGAACACATAAAAGTGCAGGCCCTGGCAGATTTTGTGGTAGACCCACCTACAAAAGGGGAGAAAGGTTTATAGATGGTGTATGTAGATGGGTCATCAGGGCATGGAGAAAGTGGAGCTGGAATTGTCGTCATTGACTCGAAAGGTGAAGAGATGGAGTTTGCTGTGAGGTTTCACTTTAAGGCCTCCAACAATGAAGTAGAATATGAGACCGTGATATGTGGGATTAAAATGGTTGTGCAAAGTGGTGCCAAATGTGTTTAGGTGTTCACTGATTCATAGTTTGTAGTGAAGCAGATCAGAGGACAGTATGAGGCAAAAGAAGCCAAAATGAATAAGTATCTACAGTTGATAGATGAGCTGCAATAAAATTTGGTCGAGCTTTGCTTTAAATAACCCGGGTACCTCGGGAGAAGAATAGAAAGGCAGACTGTTTGGCTAAGATAGCCAGCTCCCTCAGTGATTGCAACACTCGACAAATCATGATCCATGAGCTGGAAAGAGGAAATCTCAAAGGTAAAGTCCTCACAATGGAAGAAGGAAAGGATTGGAGAACCCCTATCATACGATACCTATGTGAAGACAACTTGGCAGCCGATCATAAGTTAGATGTGCAAGCAATGCAGTTTACCATGATCAATGGACTACTATACAAGAGAGGTTTTGCTCAGCCATTTCTACGCTATCTGTCCCCTCAGGAAAAGGAATACATCCTATGAGAAATTCACAAAGGATGCTGTGGAAATCACTTAGATGGGACTGCACTAGCCTCCAAGACTATCCGAGCTGGGTACTTTTGGCCTTTTAGCCGAGCCAATGCAAAAAAATTGGTGAAGACATGTAACAAGTGTCAAAGGTAAGCCAGATTAGCTATATACCTGCCAAGCCCATGCATGAAATGAGTGCCCCCTGCCCCTTTGCAAAGTGGGGAATGGATATCGTGGGGCCTTTCCCCGCAGTAGCTAGGTAAAGAAAGTTCTTGTTGGTGGCAGTAGATTATTTTAGTAAGTGGGTAGAAGCAGAACCCCTGGCTAAGATAATGGAGAATGAGGTGCTCAAATTCTTATGGAAGAACATAGTGTGCAGGTACAACATCCCTAGAGAGTTGGTCTCGGATAACAGCAGGCAATTCTAAGGGGTCAAGGTACAAACCTAGTGTAAAGAAATAAAAATTGACCAACACTTTAGTGCCATAGCCCACCCGCAAACCAATGGGCAAACTGAGATCATTAATAGCGATCTCTTAAGGAATCTAAAGAAAAGGTTAAGCCAAGCAGGTGGAGGTTGGGTAGGTGAGCTTTCCAGAGTATTATGGGCCCATAGGACTATGCCAAAAGCATTAATCAGGGAAACGCCTTTCAGTATGGTCTACGGTGCAGATGCGCTAATTCCAGCCAAAGTGGGGTTGGAATCACATCGTGTACTAGCATGTAATCCCTAAGAGAATGAGGAGTTGTTCAAGGATTCTCTAGATGTGATCGAAGAGAAAAGGGAAAATGCTTGCCTCAGGTTGGCTAAGTACAAGCAAAGGATCTAAATTGCTTTCAACAAAAGAGTTAAGCCTCACAGTTTCCAAGTGCAAGATTGGGTCTTGAGAAAAGTAGATGCACTAGGAAGCATTGGAAAATTGAAACCTAATTGGGAAGGGCTCTACAGAGTGATCACCGTGCTGAAAGGGAAAGTTTATAAGCTGGAACGGTAGAGGGAAAGAAGCTAGCTCGTCCTTTAAACATTCAGGACTTGCAGCATTTTTACATGTAACTCCTTTTAGAATCTGTTTTGTTATTTTTAG
>JACGDI010005609.1:381334-391618 GCA_014898725.1 Jacaranda copaia
TATTACCAGACATGTTTCTGCAAAATAATGGCGAAAAATAACGTAGATTTTACACACTTATAGTGTAAACTTGGAAGCAGGGAGTAAGCAAGAAGTATGGAGCGAGTTCTTCAACAATGGATGGAAACTATATGATACTCAGAATTGCGAAAGTATGAATAAATGGGTTTCTTCCCCTATTTATAAGCGAACGTGCGTGGAAATTCGTACAACTGCTATAATGACAGCTTATTTAGTACGCTTCGTTTCTTGTTCCTGCCCACTTCATATCTCGTTCCTCGCACTTCGTATCCCATTCCTGCCGCTTTGTATCCCGTGCAGTAACAGCTGCATTAAATGAAAAGTAACCACCGCAGAACCCTGGTCGATAGTTCAAAAACTCTGGTTGAAGTTATTACCTGGCATAGTTGAATATAAACTCCCTGCTCCTTCTTGTCGACAGGCTCGATCAGGACCGGGAGTTGGGGGGACTCATGATATGGGATAGCCCAGCAGGCCCAACTACAAATGAGATAGCCCATGAAGTCCAGAGGCACGTCAGTTTGGTTGACTAGTATCGACCCCATATGGTAAGCCCTGTGATCGACCCGTATTGACCTGAGGGCCGCTTCCAAACTCTTATCATCCAAGTCTGGTCGACATGAATCGACCTCCGGTTGCAAGTTGGACAAGTTGGACCTTTCAGCAATGATTATACATGGCAGCGGATGAAACTGCTGCCAGCGGATGTAATTGCTTCCAACAACTCTGACAACCCTGCCAACAACTCTGGCAAAAGCGCGCTCCTACTGATATGACTATCCAGAAAAATAGGAGATTGCGCCACCTGGCACAGCCCCGAGATCTGAGCAGAAAATGACTCCAAACTCCCCGTCATGGGAAAAACCAAGTACACCTGATAAGGGTACTTGGGTAAAATCACACCCTCAACAGACTATAAATTCTACAAGCACCACCACGCTCAAGGTAATGCAATTATACTATTCACTACACTCTTGCGCTATACTCTCCATTTCACCAAAAATCTAACTTGAGCATCGGAGTGCCTTAGCCGGGGGCACCTCGGCTAGTTCACATGTGTTCTTGGTTGCAGATCTCAAACACAATAATATTCAAATCCACCGGAGTTCCGGACCGATAAGCTCTTTGCAGCATCAATATGTAATACACAATAAAAGAACATAAGAAGAAGTCATGCATTTTTTTTTTTCTTCTAATAGAACATAATGATCAATTTTCAATCTGGAAAACAATTTTAAAGGACTACATATACCATGGAATAAACTTTTTGGACTTCAAATCAGGCCAAAATTATCACGAAGAAAATTATATTTATCAGGATATTTTCAAAAATATACTTTATGAACTTTCAGAACATTGAATTAGATTACAATCAAAAGATCATACTCATCAGAATATTTTCAAAAGTACATTTTTAGAGACTTTCAGAACTTTAGAGTTTACCAACAATTAGAAGATCATCATACTTATTAGAATATTTCCAAAAACATATTTTCAATATTTTTGGGAAACAATAAAATATATAATTTATCACAATTCATTTATTTATCCGTACTTGTGAACTTTTAGAATTTTAATTGGCTATCTTGATCAGGTTTTTAACTACAACTTCATTGAGTGGGTTTATATACTGCTATTATTAGTCGTAGGAAGGCCTTAATTAGGATTCATACACTAGTGTCATTACCTATAGGGAGCCTTAACTACAACCCCATAAAGTGGATTCAAAGATTTTGCTATTGTAACCCCATATACTAGTTATGGACCTATACAAATTATGCACTTAATCATAACTTTAGAAATAACTTTTAAATAAATTAAATAGTTTGAGCTAACTATTATAAAACTAAACTTACTTTTGACAATTCTATCATGTAAACATAAGCTCTAAACTATACTATATTATTAAATCTATTACTGCCCTAGGATCAAATGCTTAAGTTACTAAATTAGCTTAAATAAGATATGGGTCGTGAAACTGAATTTTTCTTTATTATAATGAGAAAATTAGAGTTATATCATATTAGTAATTTTCTTTAAAGAAACCAGATCTTTTAGACATGCTTTGTCCACTTCTAAGGCCTTTTCACATACTAAAAGGTTAGATATATTTTGTACAATTATGGCAAACTAATATATTAAGCTCCTTCAATATAAAATTAATTTATAGCTCCAACATGTACAATCTTAAACTAATATTTGTAATAGCCAGCTTAATCATTAACTTAAAATTCAATGAATGAAGCTTCTATCAAGTAATTGGCCCCCTATTTAGTAATATTGCAAGTACATAAATTTTAAATTTTCAATCACCACTAAGCAATCCTAACAAAATTATCAATGAAGTGTTAAAGATCAATATCAATATATCAACAACATATATTGAATAAAGTTTATGTCCTCAAAATTGTAAAAAGATCAAGGAAAGTACCCGAAAGATGATCATGAATAAGCTCCAAAAAAAAATAAAAATTCAAGCTATATAAGATATTTATTTTATAATAAGATCCCATTTTGTCTAAGTTTTCAAATTCATCACATGCTCAAATTTTAGGAAAGAGTAACTAAAAATGACAATAAAAACAAAAATCAAACCAACTACTTTTTATCCATTTCTCTCACATCCATATCATACATATCCAATTTTTGTAAAAAGAAAAACGCTTACTATTAATGATGTAGTCTTGCCTTTTTGGTCCTATGGTATCGAGGGTTGACCTTAATGTAAATCATATAGTTCTAAAATAAAATAAATAATCAAGACACATTTGCGAGATACAATTAATAACGTTTTTGATTGACATATATATATATATATATATACTATTAGATCTATATGTCGCTATAACAATTTTGAAAAAGATTTGAGGTATTACACTATGTATCCTTAATCACCATAGTTTTAACCTGATTCTAAACACTGTACATGTGTTTCTTGAAATGCTGATATCGGAGGAAACCAAGATTTTGAATATGCTGCTGCAGGATTTGGACAGCCATTCAACCGGTACTGGATAGAGTTGGAAATAGACGATGCCTTGAGCTATATGGCGCAGACCATTATCAAATTCTGAAAAAACTGCATACGGTTAAAGATTTCGACATTCAATTATCATATTTGATTAATTGTCTCAAGATCAACAGTAATCAAGAACACATTTCTTCTTTGCATTAGTTGGCCTACAATGAATAATGTAGATCTTTTCCTATTTTTCGAAGCAAGATAAAGAACTCACCAGCTATAAAGAAATCACCAATACCCGAAGGCATAGTGTTTGTTTAGTTCTATTTTAGGTATGCAAGGGAAAATAATTTTGCAACTGGTATTTTGGCAGTAGAGTTAGAGAACGTAATGGGTGTTTGATTTTGTCTTAATTTGGAAAATAATTAGAATTTTTTTTGGGAGAAAAAATATACTCATTTTATTTTGGAGAAGATATTTTTACTGTAAGTGTCAAATTATTAAAAATTTTGTTGGGTTAGTGGAGTGAAATTATATTTTTTTCATATTATTTTCTATATATATAATT
Organism: Jacaranda copaia; assembly: GCA_014898725.1. Lineage (NCBI taxonomy): Eukaryota > Viridiplantae > Streptophyta > Magnoliopsida > Lamiales > Bignoniaceae > Jacaranda > Jacaranda copaia. The sequence continues at coordinate 384,886 of JACGDI010005609.1, forward strand.
GTGATGTGAGATATATATATATATATATATATAATATGATTGATTTCTATGGGGGAATGTGATTAAGGTTGATGGAGAGATGGTACTTTATAGTTTATTATACTTTGGAGTGTAACCTCCACTATAACAAATTATGGCATTAGCCACCATTAATCTGCAGTTGATTCTAAAAATTCATAGCTTTAATTATGAAAAATTTTATGATCAAATTCAAAATAGATACTTTTATAGCTAACCCTTGTTACGATCAATACGTAGAGCTAATGATTATTTTTATATATTATATATATAACAATTTTTCTACAATAATACATAAATAATCTATTTCACTTACAACCAACATGGCTAATAGCTAATAACTTTTATTGTTTATATTTTACAAAACTACATTTACTACAAAAATTTATAACTACAGCTACAACATTAATTTCATAACAATTTTTCCAAATGAATTACGTACCTAGTCTCTTGGTAGTGTTTGGGAATGTGCTATCACATTTGATATTCTTTTCCTAGTTAGAAAATATTACGAGAAAATTAAACAATATCGAACAATGGCCTGACAAGAACATTTTCTTTTGATCAGAGTAATACATTAGTTTATTAACCAAAACCACATACAGTATGTTTGGAAAAAATGTATCACATAAATTGAGATCCAGCAACAAGTAAATCCTAACATAAAACTAAACTTAGAAAGATGACGTTGTATTTAATAATGCATGCGGAAACCGAACTTCAAGTAAGTAATTAATTAACTTGTATTTAATTAGACGTAAATCCTCAAACGGTTTTAGTTTTGATTAGAGTTCTAACTATTAGTTTAAGAAAAATAAAAGTTGAGAGTTAGTAATATCACATCATCACTTTTAAGTCGTGAAAGGATAGTTATGATACAGAAATTTCAATTAACATCCTATGTTATATTTTTTGAAATTTGAACTACAAATGACAAGAAACAAAAAAAAAAGAGCAAAATGTGGCTGAACGGACCAAATGGGCCCTAGACACACCCCAACGTGCATTGGTAGGACGCTGTGCACTGGGGTGCGAGGAGATGCATGTAGCTAGCTGGAGGGGGGAGGGGGAAGAAACATGTGCTATGTGCCAGGGTGCGAGCAGGTTGTGCCTTGGTGTAGCATAGTCTGTGACGCCGCACCCTGGAGCAAGTTCTGTGTTCCAAGGTGTGTGATAATTGTAACGTTGTGCCAAGGCATAAGATTTGTGCGCCTCGGTGTGGACCGTTTTGCTAGGTTTGCAGTATCCATGCATTGGGTACAAGTCATGCGTGCCTCGACTCGAGTCATAGGCCCATAGGCCAAATTTCAATTTTCTTTGGGTATTTATACCTTCTTTTCTTTTAGGTTGATTAAGGATCAATGTGAGATGAACTTTAAACAATAGATTTTGTATTGCTTTAGAGATAGTTTTCTCAAAGTGGAGTTTAGAATGAGGGTGTTGGGTGTTTTTGTTAGATTTATGAGACTCAAATTGTACTTGTTACTTTGATTTGAAATTAATAAAATTCTTTTTTTTGTCGAGTAGATTAGGCATATCGTCAAACCATATTAAATCTTGTTGTCAATTTCATTGAATCACTTTACTTTTACTTCCACTTTTATTATTTGATCCTTTTAGATTTCAACAAACTAGTATCAAGAGCCAGGATTGATCAAATGTCAGCTATGAAGTATAAGGTAGATAAATTTGATGGGAAGAACAACTTTGAGTTGTGGAAGATGAGTGTTTACAGTCCCCTGTGTCAACAAGGTTAATAGAGAGCATTAAAAGGTAGTGATTTCTTGTCGAAGATGTTGTTAGATGAGGAGAATGATGAGTTTATGCCGAAGGTTTACAGTACTCTGGTGTTATCATTGATAGATAAAGTACTAAGAGAGGTCACACGAAAAGTATGCCAATAAGATTGTGGTCAAAGATAGAGAGTCTCTATTTGACAAAGTCCCTCACAAATAGGCTATATTTGGAATAGAGGTTTACACATTGAGGATGGGGGAAGATACATTTATTATTCAACATATTAATTATTTTAATAAAGTAATTCTGGATCTCACTAGTATAGATGTGAAAATTAAAGAAGAGGATCAAGTTCTAATTCTCTTGTGTTATTTGCCTAAATTCTTTAAGCACTTGGTTATGATTTTGCTGTATGGGAGAGATATGATTTCAATGGAGGATGTGAAGAATTCATTGAATTCCAATGAATTAAGAAAACATGTCTTGAACAATAACGATAATGAAAGTGGGGAAGGATTGGTCGCAAAGTGAAGACTAAGAGAAAAAGATAAGAAGTAGGGGCCGATCAAAGTCCCGAACTAAGCCTAGAACAAATGATAAATGTTTTAGGTGTGAAAGAAAGGGGCATTAGAAATGAAAATTTTCCAAAACGTGGAATTGACTTTTTATACCATTCCATTGTAAATAAACGATCTTATGATAGATCCGTTGGGGTCTTGAAATTATATAATCATAATGAAAACAACAACAGTTGCCATCTTTATATCTGGTATACTTGTAAGTTTTACTGGGTATGCCTTATATATCGCTTTTGGGCAACCTTCTCAACAACTAAGAGATCTATTCGAGGAACACGAGATGATGTTGTAGGAATCGTTGAGGATGAGTTTGATGGTGGGCTAGTTCTTAATGTCATTGAAAGTCTTTATAGTTCGGAGTAGATTTTGGATAGTGGTTGTTCCTACTAGATGTGCCCACTAGAGGATTGGGTTACCACTTATCAAAACTAAGATGGTGGTAAAGTACTTATGGGAAATGATATTTCTTGTAGGGTTGTAGGAATTGACATAGTGAGTATTAGAATGCACGATGTTATGGTGAGGACCTTAATAGATATGCATCATGTTCCTAATCTAAAGAAAAATCTAATTTCGTAGGGTACTTTAGACAAGAATGGCTGTGAGTACAAAATTTGAGATAGATTTTTGTGATTGTCCAAAGGTTCACTACTTATCATGAAGGGAAACAAGAGGAATGAATTTTACATATTGTAGGGAAGCACAGTTTCTGGTACTGCAGTAGTTTCTTCATCAATTAATGATATAATGAGATTGTGGAATATGTTGCTTGGGCAAATGAGTAAGAAAGGAATGCTAGAATTGAGCAAATGGGGTTTGCTTTGTGGAGAAAAGAATGGAGAGCTAGATTTCTACGAGCAATATGTTCTAGGCAAGCAACATAAAATGAAATTCAGCATAGCAGTTCACAGGACCACAGGCACCTTGGATTACATTCACTTAGATCTTTAGAGGTATTCTCAGGTTCCTTTAAAGGGAGGTGCTAGGTATATGCTAATATTTATTAATGACTTTTCACGAAAAGTATTGGTGTACATGTTGAAGTATAAGGATAAGGTATTTGTCATCTTCAAGCAATGAAAGACTTTGATCAAGAAGCAGATAGAAAAAAAGATCAAACACTTGAGGATTGACAACGGATTGGAGTTTTGCAATAAGGAATTTCAAAAATTCTACGATAAGGAAGGAATTGTGAGGCATCGCTTAGTTATACATACACCACAATAGAATGGAGTTGAGAAATAGATAAATAGGACTGTCGTGGAGAGAACTAGATGTATATTTTTAACTTTAGATTATCCAAGGATTTTTGGATTGAAGTTGTTAATATTGCTTGCTATTTGGTAAATAGGCCACCATCGACGACTTTGGACTACAAGATACCAATGGAAGTTTGGTTTGGGTCTTATACTGATTATTCAAATTTAAGAGTATTTAGGTGTCTAGCCTATGCTCATATTCGTGAAGGAAAGCTTGAGTCGAGGGCAAAGAAGTGCATATTCCTAGGCTATGCAGATGGAGTCAATGGTTATCGTTTGTGGTGTATTGATGACAATAGCTCCAAGGTGATTATTAGCAGAGATGTGACATTTGATGAGTCTACTACGATAAAGAAGGTGGAGCAAGGTGAAAGTAGTTAACATAGAGTTAAAGAGAAGGTGGAGTTTGAAATTGACACTCCACAAGTTTCACAAGGAAAACAGTAGGTGGTAGATGACGCTGGTGAGAGCTCATTATCACTTAATCAGCAATAGGAAAATAATTTACTACAAAATTATCATTTAGCTTGCGATAGAGAAAGGAGGTAGATCAAACTAATACAACGATTTGCATATTCATATCTTATTGCTTATGCTTTGAGTTTAGTTGAGGAGTTTGTGGGTGATGATCTAGTTACCTATAATGAGGTCATTTCTAACTTAGATTTTGATATAGGTAGCAATTATGAGTGAAGAGATGGAGTCTTTACACAAGAATAGTACTGGGAGTTGGTTGATATACCTAAAGGGTAGAAGATTGTAGATTGCAAATGGATCTACAAGAAAAAGAAAGGGATTCCCGGGGTTGAGGATGCTAGATACAAGGTGTGATTAGTTGCTAAGGGTTTTACTCAGAGAAAGGGAGTTGACTTTCATAGAGTGTTCTCCCTAGTTGTAAAACATACTTCCATGTGTGTGTTACTTGCCATGGTGGCTCTGTTTGATTTAGAGCTTGAGTAGATGGATATGAAAACAACATTTTTGTATGGTGACTTGGAGGAACAATTTTACATGAGTCAACCAGAGAGATTCATTGTTTTTGGAAAAGAAATCAAACATGTCTTTTGAAGAAGTTTTTATATGGTTTGAAGCAGTCTCCAATGTAGTGTTATAAGAGGTTTGATGATTTTATTACCAAGTTAGGATATACTAGAAGCATTTATAATTTTTGTGTAGATCATAAAAAATGTAGTGATAGCTTTCTCGTATATTTGTTGCTGTACATTGATGATATGTTGATTGCTTTTAGAAACATATCTGAGATCAATATTTTAAAAGCTCAGTTAAGTAATGAATTTGAGGTGAAGGATTTGGGCAATGTGAATAAGATTTTGGGCATGAGATCATTCGGGACAGACATTTAGAATTGTTGTACTTGTTTCAACAATATTATATTAAGATGTATTGGAGCATTTTGGGATGAATAAGTCTAAGCCAGTTAGTACGCCACTTGCAACTCATTTTAGGCTCTTATCAAATCTATCAATAAATACTAAGGAAAAAGTGGAGCACATGTCAAATGTGTCAAATGTTAGTGTAGTGGGTAGCTTGATGTACGCTATGGTGTGCACTAGGCTAGATATTTTAAATCAAGTCAGTGTTGTGAGTTGGTACATGCATAAGACGAAAAAGACTCATTGGCAGGTAATGAAATAGGTCATGAGGTATCTGAGAGGTTTTGCAAATAAATGTTTGAAGTATAGTCAATTGAATTCTATTGTTAGAATTATTTGCTATGTGGTGTAGATTATGCCAGAGATTTGGATAGCAGAAGATCCATGACTTGATATATGTTTTGTGTTTTGAGTTGTATGGTTAGCTAGAAAGTGACTTTGCAGTCATCAATTGCATTGTCTACAACATAAGCTAAGTATATAGCTTTGGCTGAAGGCATGAAGGAAGGCATTTGGCTAAAGGGGTTGATTGAGGATATGGGTATGAATTCTGATATTACTTCAATATTTTGTGATAGTTAGAGTGCCATATACTTGTAAAAGAATCAAGCATTCCACGAGAGAACAAAACACATTGATGTGAGGTATCACTTTGCTCGGGATATAGTATCTTAAGGTGTTATTTGAGTCAACAAAGTTGGGAATAAAATAATCCAATAAACATGTTCACTAAGACTGTTCCAGGTGTCAATTTCGTGCATTGTTTGGACTTGATCAAAATTTGCAAACTCAAATGATAGCCTTTTGGGGGCAAGAACAAAGAAGATGGATGATAAATTTCAAGTCAAAATGGAGCAATGTTGATTTTACCTTGAAATTTAAGCCACAAATGACATGAAATGGAAAAAAAGCATAGTGAAATAAAGCCAAGCGAATGAAATAGGTGTTGGAGCACGCCTTAGCTTGTGTTGGTAGGATGCCACATGCTGGGGTACGAGGAGATGCACGCCAAGTCATGCAGCTGGTCAGAATAGAGGGAAGAAACACATGTTGCACGCCAAGCCCAAGCCAGGCCCTGGTGTGGCACAGTTTGTGACCATGTGCCCTAGCTTAAGTGGCACACAGTAATTTGTAACATTAGGCCAGCGCACAAGATTTGTGCGCCTTGGCGCGGATTGTTCTACTAGGTTTGCATCATCCATGCGCTGGGCACAAGTCACGTGCATCCTGGCGCGAGTCCCAGGCCCATAGGCCAGATTTTGATTTTCTTTGGGTATTTTTATCTTGTTTTCTTCCAGGTTGATTAAAGATCAATGTAAGACAAACTCTAAACAATAGATTCTAACTACTTTAGAGATTATTTTTTTAGAACAAAGTCTAAAACGAGGGTGTTGGGTGTTCTTATGCGATTTGTGGGACTCAAATTGTACTTATCACTTGGATTTGAAAATCAATAAAATTCTTTTCTTTGTAAAATGGACTAGACACACACTAAACCACGTTAAATCTTGTTGTCAGTTTCATCGAATAACTTTACTTTTACTTTTAAGTGTATTTGATTCTCAATTAATTATTTTTATAAAAAAATATTTAATTACGTATCATGTATTGAAATAAGAAATGAAATAAAGAATTTAAACTGAATAAATTATTATTACGTTTAAAAAAAAGTGCTGAAACTTGAGAGGAGAATTTTTGATACAAAATCCTCCAAACAAAGCCTTTGCTAATTTTTAAACTCTATGTC
>JACGDI010005609.1:408241-421629 GCA_014898725.1 Jacaranda copaia
TTTTTGCAGTTTACTCTAAATTTTTTATTGATTTGACATATACAATAAAAATATCTTCTCTAAAATAAAATGAGTTTGTTTTTTCTCCCAAAAAAATATCTAATCACTTTCCAAATTAAGACAAAATCAAAAATTTATTACTTTTCTCAACTCCGCGTCAAAATACCATTTCCCAAATTGTTTTCCCTTGTATACCTAAAATAGAACTAAACAAACACTGCGCCTTCCGGTACTTGGTGATTTCTTTATAGTTGGTGAAGTTCTTTATCTTGCCTCAAAACTAGGAAAAGGTCTACATTATTCATTGTAGGCCACCTAATACAGAGAAGAAATGTGTTCTTGATTACTGTTAATCTTGAAACAATTAATCCAATATGATAATTGAATGTTGAAATTTTTAACCGTATGCAGTTTTTTCAGAATTTGATAATGGTCTGCACCATATAGCTCAAGGCATCATCTATTTCCAACTCTATCCAGTGCCAGTTGAATAGCTGTCCTAGTCCTTCAGCAACATGCATATTCAAAATCTTGGTTTCCTGCAATATCAGCATTTCGAGAAACACACAATGTTTAGAATCAAATTAAAACTATTGTGATTATACATAGTGTAATACCCCAAATCTTTTTTCTGAATTGTTATAATGATATATAATTATAATAGTATATATATTCAATAAAAAACGTTAGTGGTTGTACGTCGTAAATGTGTCTTGATTATTTACTTTATCTTAGAACTATCTCAATTTTATTAAAGTCAACCTTCAATACCACGGGACCAAAAAGGCAAGAATATATAATTAATAGTAAGCTAGCGTTTTTCTTTTTACAAAAATTGGATATGATTGATATTGGATGTCAGAGAAATGGATAAAAAGTAGTTGGTTTGCTTTTTGTTTTTATTGGCATTTTTAGTTACACTCCTTCTAAAATTTTAGCTTGTGATGAATTTGGAAACGCGGATAAAATGGGATCTTACTATAAAATAAATATCGAATATAGCTTGGATTTTTTTTGGGAGCTTATTCATGTTCGTCTTTTAGGTACTTACCTTGATCTTTTTATAATTTTGAGGGTATAAACTTTTATTCAATCTTAACTTGAAAGAAGAGGAAAAAAAATCATAATATAAATTATTGATATACAGGTGTTGATCTTTAATGCTTCACTGATAATTTTGTGAGGATTGCTTAGTGGTGATTGAAGGTTTAAAACTTATGTACTTGCAATATTACTAAACAGGAGGCCAAAATTTATGTACTTGCAATATTACTAAATAGGGGACCAATTACTTGTGGAAGCTCCATTCATTGAATTAATGAGTAAATTAGCTACTACAAATGTTAGTTTAAGATAATACACGTTGGAGCTATAAATTAATTTTATATTGAAGGTTATTTAACTTGATATTTGAGTTTGCAATAATTGTAAGAAATATATCAAACCTTTTAGTATGTGAAAAGGCATTAGAAGTGGACAAAGCATGTCTGAAAGATTAGGTTTCTTCAAAGAAAATTAGTAGTATGATATAACTCTGATTTTCTCATTATAATAAAGAAAAGTTCAATTTCACAATCCATGTCTTATTTAAGCTAATTCAATAACTTGAGCATTTGATCCTAGAGCAATAATAGATTTAATAATATAGTATAGTTTTAGAGCTTATAATTACATGATAGAATTGTCAGAAGTAAGTTTAAGTTTATGATAGTTGGCTCAAACTATTTAATTTATTTAAAAGTTATTCCTAAAGTTATGACTAAGTCCATAACTAGTATAAGGGTTTACAATAGCAAAATCTCTTTAACCCACTTGATGTGGTTGTAGTTAAGGCTCCTCTATAGGTAATGATACTAGTGTCTGAACCCTAATTAAGGCCTTTCTATGAGTAATAATAGTAGTTTCTAAACCCACTCAATGAAATTGTAGTTAAAAACTTGATCAAGATAGCCAATTAAAATTCTAAAACGTCACCAGTATGGATAAGTAAATGAATTGTGATAAATTATATATTTGTATTGTTTCCCAGAAGTATTGAAAATATGTTTTTGGAAATATTCTAATAAGTATGATGATCTACTAATTGTCTCTAAAAATGTACTTTTGAAAATATTATGATGAGTATGATCCTTTGATTGCACATCTGATTCAATGTTCTGAAAGTTCTTAAAGTATATTTTTGAAAATATCCTGATAAATATGATTTTCTTCCTGAAAATTTTGGCTTGATTTGAAGTTCAAAAAGTTCTTTATCACATGGTATATGTAGTCCTTTAAAATTGTTTTACAGATAGTAAGTTGATCATTATGTTCTATTCGGAAAAAAAAAACAAACGGATGACTTTTTCTTATGTTTTTTATTGTGTATTACACACACACACACACACACACACACATGTATAACTTGTTCAAATTCAATACAAGGTCAAGAAACTATTTATTGGGTATGTATCTCTCTCACACTAATTTATAACTATTTTTGTAGGAAACTTAGTTGAGAACAATCAATTTTTCAATTGCTGAGGAGACATTAAGATGTTTTTTAGTTTTCAATTAAAGTTTGAGTTATTACTTAGAGATATTTGTTTAATATTTAAGACAACTTTACAAGGATTGTAATAGTAAGGACTGATTTTTAAATGTAGGTGCATGACTTTTATGTTTAAGAATTTGAATTATTTTTCAATGCAATATTTTTGAAGTTTCTTGAATTTGGGCATGACACTTGGAAACTAACATAAACTAAAACTTTAGCAGTTAAACGGTTTACCATTCAGATGTTTAGCTATTCCTTGCTTTTGTGTGTGTGTATGTGTGTGATAGGTTTATTAGACTAGATTTGATAAGAGGGTATTTCATTGAACTTATAATAAACTCCTAAAAATATTTTATAAAATATTTTAAAGTTACGCAAGTGTTTGATAAAATTTTAAAAGAAAAATTAGTTGTCAAGCTTCTAAAATAAAATTGTGGATCTTATAACATCTTTTGAAAAAGAAGTCCGGAGCTTTTGACTCATTTTTAATATTGGCATACATTTCTTTAAATTCACCTATATTAATTACAAAGTTGTTATTAACTAGCATTTTACAAATTCTAAAATTTTATTTTTATCTAAACATTTGAAGAGCTTATACTTAAAATAAGATATTACATCTTATGAGTTAACATCTTATAAGATATATGAGGTTATAAGATCTTTTAAATAAATTTAACATTCTCTAAAGTTACAAAATAATTCTTCTTCTTCTTCTTCTTCTTCTTCTTCTTCTTCTTCTTCTTCTTCTTCTCTCTCTCTCTCTCTCTCTCTCTCTCTCTCTCTCTCTCTCTCTCTCTCTCTCTCTCTCTCTCTCTCTCCTTGGAAAGTTTATATAATTTTAATATCTTGTTTTAAAAACGTATAAACTCTTCTCTTAAAAGTTTTATGAAAACACTTTATGATATGTTATCGGGAGGTTATGAGAGTACTGAGAATTTTCTTTTTAAGAAAATAAAAAAATGATATTTTTTTATGAATGAAAAGGCAGAAGAAGGAGACCATACTTCATAGTTGAAGCCCCCGGCAGTGTTGATTTTGGTTTAGCAGTAACTGTAGAAAATTATTGGCCAGTAAAAGTCCAAATTATTACATAGATAAGTGTTTTATTTGAAATAAAGGTTTGTTGATCCTTCGTTTTGAAATTATTCTTTCCTTTCTTGTTCTAAATGGCTGCATCTTATTTTTACAATATATGATGTCAATCTTTCTCTTCTTAATTATAATCTTGATATTTGAATTTTCGAATGTTAATGTTATTATGTCATGTAATACTCTATTATTTAATATTGTATTAAAAACAATTAAAATTCACTGACAATTCTATTTTTTTACACAATGTCATTTGACAAGATCCCTAATTCATCGATTCAAATGTTTGGTATGTCAGACACATGCATGTATAAAATTAATATTGGTATTCTTTATTTTGCTTTTTGATTATTCAAAATGAAATAAATGGAAATATGTGCCGTAAGTTGAATTTCTACCTACCACTAAAAAGAGTCAATGTCCTATGAGTAAGGGTATTGAAAATTCCTTGTTAATTTGGTATGTGGATGGAATTCCCTTCACGACACTAGGACGAGTGTGACTCCTTGGGATCTCTCTTGCCTCCGCTAAGTTCAAAAAATTAGCAATTACTATTTATTTTGTTGTGATAATTATTTTGCAAACATAATAATGATCACATATTATTTAAATTTTTTTTATTATTGACAATTAGAATGTGTATGGATATTAAGCTTATAAAATTGATATTTGAGAGCTTATAAGATACCATAAAGTGTTTGGTAAAACTTTTTGAAAATTTGTAGAGTCCTAACATAAGATGTTAGGTTCCAATATGCTCCTTTTTTTTTAGAAATGTGAAAAATTCTTAACTTATTTTTAGAATCTTAATGAAATTCCTTTAATTTTAGTTGTATAAAATTACAAAATTATTATTAATAACATTTTATAAGCTTTAAGAACTTACTTTATCCTAAAATAAGATGTTGTACAACAAACAATGTATGAAATGTTCATATTGTCAAAAGAGATTTTTCAAGTTAGGATGATAGAGAGGTCATGTGTCCTCGATCGACTATGGTCTTAAGATGATTAGAGTTGTTGAGAAGCTAATGGACAATGATCCCTATGGGGATATTGATCCTTACATTCTTGCCGAGCTTATTTGACCTAAGTGTTGGTCTAGGCGGACATTTTACACGCTCCAAAAATATCTTACAAGATATAGAAACTTATAAAATTTTTGAGTAAGTTTAACCATGCACTCTCTACTGATATGTCTGTAATTGGCAATTCAATCGCAACATAGATAGGGTCAACAACTCATTTACATAATTTTTACTGCTACTGTACATGCTTGCTCTCTAGTAATAAATAATTAATACAATTTTTGTTCGCAATTCTTGTGCCGCTAATTTTTAATAGTAACAACTTACAAACAATTTTATCAATACATAAAAAATATTATGGTGATAAAATAAAAATTTTTATTGATGAATATATAATTAATATTTTGTATATTTTTTTGTCAAGTGAATTTAAATAAACATGAGGATTGTTGATTTTAATTTTCAAAGTCACGTGCCCATAATTTTTGACCATTTTTCTCTTCAAGAATTGGTGACTGGAGTAAGCAAAAATACATTCAACCATGGCTTACAAAGTAGAAAGTCATTACTCTATCGTCACTGTCTCGAGCAACTACAGTAGTCAATGACTTGTCTTGGTTGAGGTTTTGAGGTATTTTTAATATATTTTTCGTTAGAATAATTGAATAAATAAAACGGAATTTGAAAAAAAATCTTCCAATTATTTACAATAAATACTCCCTTCTGTAGTTCTAAAAGCACTTATTTCCGTCCGTAATTGCACCACATGGAATTTACTGAAACATGCATAAGTACTTTTTATTTATCCTTACTAATATTACTATTCTTATAGGCAGCAATTTATAAAATACTAAATTTTATTTTAAAACAAAGCTCTAAAATATTTAAATAAAATAAAATTTTAAAATCAACTCATAGTATGTTAATAATGACGATTTAAGAATTCACCTGGCAATTCCCAAAAACGTAAGTATCAATATGATGTGCATGGCTGTCAATTTGTCCCCCTAGAATTTGATGACTATGTCTAAATAATTATTGATCAATAGGATTTGATGCTTAATTTGTTTGGAATTTGATTTTTTAGTTTTCCACAATTTCGATAATTGAAGAGTAAAAATTTAACTAGAACAATTAGTCCTTTTCAATTTTATTCCTTTTTATTTATTTTTGAAAGTAGGAGTGTTTCTTCATTATTGAGATAATATTTAATTGAAACTCATAAAGACATTTTCAGAGCATGGTCTGAATGAACTACATAAATTGTTTGTACTTTTATCCACTATAGGAAATATAATATAAGTGACAAAAGATAGGTGATAATGTGAAAATTGTCACTAATGATTAAGTGATCTAATTTTTATTATCTCACTGATGCTATATCTTAAGTTGCAATATTTTTTAATTTAATATGGTATAGCTTATATAATAGTGGTAAGAAGTATTAGTATTTTAAACATATATATAGTTACATTTTAGTGAACACAAAAAATTATCATTATGATTTATGACAAAATTTTCATTGATGTTACTATAGACATGTTTCTAGTTGTCAAAAAAGCCAACTGAAATTACAAGTTCACCAATATTGAACTTGTAAAAATCATTATTATCATAAAATAATTTTTTTGGTCACTTAATATATAATTAATTAATGATAATTTTTGAGTTACTAGTACTGTTTTCTTATCACTATTTTTTTATTCTCTTGTAGTGATTTTACGTTTCTCAATTTTATGACGTAATTTTTATAATAAATTCTCTCCAAATGTTATAAATAGTATAAAAAAATTATTATTAATGATATATATAAGTACACTAAGTTTAAGACAAATATTATATCTAAATTGTCATTATTGATTTGTTGTAACAAATGTCTAAAAGAATTTTATATCGACATGAATATGCAAATATATTGAACTAGTAATTACACTAATTATTAATAGTAAGAATTCATACCCAACTCTTATCATTATTGAACTTTTCAGAATCTAAAGCAAAAGCAACACAATATATCATTAATAACAACTTCAATATTATCACTAACACATTTATCTCCTCAGTATAGCTAGAACTAAAAATGTGCCCATTTTTACAAGGAAAATTAAGTACTGAATACTAATTGACTCTGATATTTTGTTTAAACAACAAAATATTACTTAAAGTAGGAATATGATTGAAGTATCTAATTTTACCCAAAAGTCAATTCGATAATAGGCAACAAGGGAATCATTGTCAATAAAAAAAAACACAAAGGAATCATTGTCCTTATTTTCTGTCCCTACCACAATAAATATCTACTTGCTAACTTGAAGTTTCCTTCACAAAATTCAAGATTGAAGAATTTTTGTGCGACTACTGTTAATTAACCAAAATTCCACTTGCACGTGCTAAGAACGAAGAGTACGGTTGAAAAGGAAAAAAGAAGTGTTAGAGCCCTTGGATTCTTGAAATTCTTTTTTCTTGTAGGACTTAGTAAAATCTTATAATTATGCTTGATTCATCAACTCAATATGTTATCCAGATGATATAATAATTATAGTCACAACTAGTAGTTATAATTATTTTCTTTTCTTTCTTTTCATTAAAACACCTACACGTATGATTCATTTAGATATAAATCCCAAATCTTATAAATAGAAGTGTGAGGGCAATACCACTTGAATATAGATTACGAAACAATGTTGATAACTAAAGGTGTTACAAATTATCAACGCCAGTCTCACTGATATCATCAGTTATATTTTATATAATTGAAATTTTTATTTTGTTACTATGATAATTGTATAAAATTAATATTGTCATTATAGATATATTTATTGTTGAATTTGCCTTGAAATTTTGGCTTCAAATGATGAGAAGTGGAAGCATGGTGCCCATATCTTGCAAGTCCATGGCCCAATTGGCTAGTTTGTTTGGGTATTTAAACCTCGATTTTTTCCTAGTTGAGGAGAGGGAACCCTCAAAAATTGAGTCTAAACTGTTTTAGAGATGTTCTCTTAGAATGGAGTTTAAAACGAAGGCGTTGGGTGTTCTCGTGAGATTTGTGGGACTTAAATTGTATTTGGAACTTTGATTTGGAATCAATAAAATTCATATTTATGTCAAGTGGATTAAGCATATCGCTGAACCACATTAAATTTAGTTGTCACTTCATTGAATTACTTTGCCTTTTATTTCTCAATTGTACTATTTTGTCTTTCTAGGTTACAACAAACTAGTATTAGAGCCAAGATTGATAAGATGTTAGTCATAAAGTACGAGGTAGAGAAATTTAATGAGGCTATGGAAAATAAAGGTGCACACCCTCCTGTGTTAACAAGGTTTACAGAGAGCGTTAAAGAGCAGATATTTCTTGCCAGAGACGCTATCAGATAAAGGAAAGGATGAATTTATGGCGAAATCTTATGGTACTCTAGTGTTCTCATTGGCAGATAATGTATTGAAAGAAGTTACCATTGAAAGTACATCAGTAGGATTGCAGTTAAAGCTAAAGAGTCTCTATATGATAGAGTCCCTCACAATCCAGCTGTATTTGAAACAGTGGTTATACATATTGAGGATGAAAGAAGGTATATCTATTACTTAGCATATTGATTATTTTAATAAAGTAATTCCGGATCTAACTAGTATAGATGTACAAATTGTTGATGAAGATCAAGCTTTAATTCTCTTGTGTTCCTTACATAAATTTTTTGAGCATTTGGTTACTGCTTTGCTGTATGGGAGAAATATAGTTTCAATGGAGGAAGTGAAGACTTCATTAAATTCTAATGAATTAAGAAAGCATGTCCTAGGCATTAATGATTATGAAAGTGGGGAAGAATTGATTGCAAAAAGGAGACTGAGAGAAAGAGAAAAGAGTAAAGGTCGATCTAAGTCCCGAAGCAAGCCTAGAACAAATGATAAATGTTTTAGGTGCGAAGGAAAAGGGTACTGGAAATGAAGTTGTCTAAAATGTGGAAATGAAAGGGATTTGGACGAATCTTCTGATCAAAAATGGGATGATGTAGATGGAATTGTTGAGGATGATTCTGATGGTGTGATTGTTCTCAACGTTACTGAAAGTCTTCTAAGTAATTTTGGATAGTAGCTGTTCCTACCACATATGCCCATGAGAGGATTGGTTTATCACTTATCAGAAATACGATAGTGGTAAGTGCTCATGGGAAATGATGCTTCTTGTAGAGTTGTAGGAATTAGCATAGTAGGTATCAAAATGCACGATGGTATTGTGAAGACCCTGATAAATGTGCAACATGTTCTTGATCTGAAGAAAAATCTAATTTTACTAGGTACTCTAGATAAGAATGGCTATAAGTAAAGAGCTCATGATGAAGTTCTACGAGTTTCTAAGGGTGCTCTACTAATTATGAAAAGGGACAAGCGGAATGGTTTTTACATATTGCAGGGTAGTATAGTTTTTGGTACTGTAGTAGTTTCTTCATCAATCAATGATACTACTAGATTTGTGGCATATGTGACTTGGGCATATTAATGAGAGAGGGATGTTAGAATTGAGCAAACGAGGTTTACTTTGTGAAGAGAAGATTGGGAAGCTGAATTTTTGTGAGCAGTGTGTTTTTGGCAAGTAGCACAAGGTGAAGTTCAACATTGTAGTTCATAGCACCAAGGGCACCTTAGATTATATTCACTTAGATCCTTTGGGACCTCCTTAAGTTCCCTCAAAGGGTGGTGTTAGATATATGCTAACATTCATTGATGACTTTTCACAGAGAGTATGGGTGTACATGTTGAAGCATAAGAATGATGTATTTGTCTATTTCAAGCATGGAAGATTTTGATTGAGAAGTAGATAGGAAAAGGGATCAAATGCTTGAGGACTAATAATGGATTGGAGTTTTGCAATAAGAAATTTCATGAATTATGCGATAAGAAAGGAATTGTAAGGCATCGCACAACTGTACATACACCACCATAGAATGGAGTTGCAGAGTGGATAAATAGGATTATTTTAGAAAAAGCTAGATATATGCTCTTTAACACCAAATTGTCCAAGGATTTTAGGGTAAAAGCAATTAATACTGCTTGCTATTTAGCAAATAGGTCACCATCGATTACTTTGGACTACAAAACACCAATGAAAATTTGGTCTGGGTCTCCTATTGATTACTCAAATATGAGAGTGTTTGGGTGTCCAACCTATGCTCATGTTCACGATAAGAAGCTTGAGTCGAGGGCTAGGATGTGCATATTCCTAGGCTATGCCGATGGAGTCAAGAGTTATTGTTTGTGCTATAATTATGATAAGAGCTCCAAGGTGATTATCAGTAGGGATGTGACATTCAATAAATTTGCTATGATGAAAAAGGTGGAAAAGGGTGAAAGTAGTCAAGAGGGCATTAAGAAAAAGGTGGAGTTTGAGATAGATGATTCACAAGTTTCAAAAGGGAAAAAGAAGGTGGTAGTTGAATTTTGCTAGAGCTTATTATCACCAAATCAGCAATAAGAGACTGATTCACTATAGAACTATCATTTAGCTCGTGATAGAAAGAGAAGGCAAATCAAGCCACCAAATAGCTTGTATATTCAGATTTGATTGCTTAATCTTTGAGCTCAGCCAAGGAGCTTGTCGTAGACAAAGATAAGTTGTAGAAGATCAATTTAGGAATCAAATTCAAGCATTACTTAGATTTGATAAACACTTGCAAACTCAAATGATGACCCTTTTACAATTCATGCCTCAAATGACGAGAAGTGGAAGCATGGAGGGCCCATAAGTTGCCAGCCCATGGCTCATTTGGATATTTTGTTTGGTTATTTAAACCTCGATTTCTTCTTGGTTGAGGAGAGGAAACCCTAGGAAATTAAGTCTAAACTACTTTAAAGATAGTCTCTCAGAATGGAGTTTAGAACGAGGGTGTTGCGTTTCTCGTGACATTTGTGGGACTTACATTGTACTTGGTACTTTCATCCTAAATCAATAAAATTCATATATTTGTTGGGTAAATTAGGCACATTGCTGAATCACGTTAAATCTACTTGCCACTTCATTGAATTACTTTGCCTTTTATTTCTTAATTTTACTATTTGGTCTTTCTGGGTTACAACATCTGTGTTACTGAAACATCCATAAGTGCATTTTATTTATACTTACTAGTATTACTGTTATTACAGAGAAAAACTTAAAAACTTAGAAATAAATTATTTTTAAAATTTATAAAATATTAAATTTTATTTTAAAAATGAATTTTAAAATATTTAAAAAAATAAAATTTTGAAATTCATAATATATTAATAATGACGAATTTTCAATTAACATGACAATAACCAATACCGTATTAATTGCGGCGTCATGCAGGTGAGAATATGCTGTGCATGGTTGTCAATTTGTCCTTTAGAATTTGACATGCTATGCCTAAATAATTATTGATAAATAGGATTTGATGCTTAATTTGTTTGGAATTTGAGTTTTTAGTTTGCCATAATTTCAATAATCGAAGAGTAAATTTGACTAGAACAATTAGTCCTTTTTAATTTATTCCTTTTTATTTATTTTCATTAGTAGGAGTATCTCTTAATTACATGAGATAATATTTAGACGAAACTCTTGTAAAGACACTTTCATAGCATGATATGGGTGAACCACAAAAACTATTTGTGGCTTTGTCACTAATGATTAAATAACTAACTTTTATTGTATCATTAGTGCTACTTTTTAAGTTATAATAATTTTTAATTATTTACAATATGGGCTAATAGTGGTAAGAAGTACTAGCATTTTATACAAATATATAGTGACAACTTAATGGATATTAAAAATTATGATCATGATTTATGATAAAATTTTCATTGTTACTATATATATATGTTACTAATTGTCAAAAAAGCCAACTTAAAATACTTGTTCACTTAAACGTGTAAAAATCATTACTGCCACAAAAAAACTTTTTTAGTCACTTAATATATATAATTAATGAAAAGTTTTGAATCTCTAACTACTATTTTTTGAGCATTATTTTTTTATTTTCTTGTAGTGATTTTATGTTTCTCAATTTTATGGTGTCATTGCCATAATAAATATATTCAACAAGTCACTACTGTAAAATCTCGAATTTTGAATTTTAGGATAGAATTAAAATAAGATAAATGTAAGTCTTAAATTCAACAAAATACTTGTTAAATTATAGAATCAAATCACTAATTAGATCAATAAGGCCCAAACATAAATATTAAAAGTCAAAGGACTAAATATTAGTCAAATTTGGGGCTCAATTACACAAAATAAAAAGTATTAAGGATCAATGTGAGCAAGTTAAAAGTTGAAGGACTTCAAAATAATTAAATTTGGACCTAATTGCCCAAAAATAAAATGTTAGGGGTCAATATAAAAGAAATAAAAGTTGGAGAACTTAATTGAAATCTATGAACCAAATTGAAGGCGGTGAAAATCTTCAAGGGGCAAATTGAAGTTGGTTAAAATCTTTGGGGTTCAATTGAAAAACCTCAAAAAATACATTTTATAAATAAAATTGAGGGTGAAACTTTATTTAATTTTCAAAATATACCCTACACCCACCCCCAAACACAAACCGCCAGAAATAGGCCACCAAACTAGAAACCGACACTGGGATGGCGTCCTCCTGCTGAAAGGAATTGAACCATACCAAAAAACACCAAAAACCACAAAACTTAGGGCCAAAAAAGTTCGCTCGATGGTGGTGAAATTTTGAGGTGACAGGTTTTGTGATTCCAACGATGGAAACTCGAAATTGTTTGTGGGGAATTGATGGGTTCATTGAAAGGAGTATTTTGTTGGTGAATATTCTCAATTCGGTCTGTTGGCGCAGCAGAAATTAGATGACAAAAGGCACAGCAGTGCTAGGGCTCACACATTTGTTTTTCGAGCAATTAATCAGCCAAACAACGACCAATGGAAAATTGATTGGGGCATTTTTTTTCCTGATGTTGAGATGCACTGATTGGTGGTGATAGTTGCCATCTTCGGTGGCGATAGCGCGGATGGCTTTGGGGCAGAATAGAATTTGAAGGTTTGATGTGTATTGTAGAAAGGAAAAAGTACCTTGAATGTGATGTAGAGAAGGAAACCTAGTAAATTAGGTGTTCTACAAGATTAAAAGTGCTAAAAATTTTATCATTACCTACTTAGTTGGAAGTTTGTTATTTCTTTATTTAGTTTTATTAATTTTGATAAAAAAAGAAAGAAATTAATTTTAATAAATAAGATTTAATTATTTTTTAAATAATTGACTAATTTTAATTAATTAAGATTTATAAATAAGAAAAAATGGGACATTACATCTTTATTGAACATCATTTTCGTCCTTGAATTTCATGCAGGTAATTTAAATTTATAGAAACGACGTGCCACAAGTGATCAGTAATTAAAAAAAAAAAATGTCACATGCACTGTCAGTTGAAATTCGGACTGCTAGCTAGTAAATGAGTCAATGTTCTCCGGTGCACCGAAAGTCCTTGTTGATGTCATATGCAGATGAAATTCCAATCACGTGGTTGGACTAGTATAATTCAATCAATTTCCAGTGACCCCTTGACTCCACTAAGTTCAAAAAATTAGAAATTCCAGGGCACTTCTAAGATCACTAGAAGAAATTAAATATGTTAATTTAGTGAAAATGTCAAGTCATTATCAAGAAATTAAGTTTTCGCTATGGTAAAATTGTTATAAAATTAATTGCATAGTTATTGCTATAATTATAACTATAAAATTTCATAGCAAATATAATTTT